>LUCH01005641.1:12740-38069 GCA_013368495.1 Paragonimus heterotremus | reverse complement strand
GAAAGAGTACAAATGAGGAACGTAGCTCTAACATAATTGATAATAACGAACAGGGTCGCTACACCTTCATTAGATGGTTCATGAAGATGAACATCCCAGACTGATCTGGAAAAAAACCATGTTGGGTGGAGGAAAAAAGATTGTTCGGTGGGAAGTGTCCAAAGACGGCACGTTTTAATAAGCATTCCATTATCTTGTATAGAATGCTAGTAAGACTGATTGGCTGATGACAAGCCGGAGATTGCCAGTTACGCGCTTTGATGATTAGCGTGACTATGGCTTCTTTCCATGCATTAAAGAGAATGCCAGACTAGCAGCTGGTTCTCTGATAATTTTGCTGTGAATCTTGTCAGCACCAATCACACCATAGAAATTGACCTTATGCAAGAGGTTTTTTACATCTAGTACAAAAAACTTGGCGGTAAGAAGTGGTAGAGCAGGGTACCAGCTCGGTGGTGTAGCGTTGTAGACTGCCGGATAGTACTGCCTGTGTAGTTCGGCTACAACTAGGGGATCCGCAGAAGCCTCTCCGTTGGGCAGTGTCAGAGAGGGTGTTGAAGGCTTACTGTTCCTCTGTCGACGCATATGCTTAAATAAGACGCTTTCCTTTGCACGAGGTTCTTCAAGGATATTTTCTTCTACGGGTTTGGTGTGTTCGCGGATTTCCCGCCCACACCTATTTCAAACAGCATGGAACACATCCTCGGGGTTTCCCGTAAGCGTGTACTTCGAGAATAACCGGGAACTGTCACCAAGTAGACGACATATTCTGTGTTGAAAAGGTGGGCGATGAGAGAAAATGCACAAGTTGTGCGGTACGAATAGATCGGCGGTTTCTTAATTCGGGCTCTGAAACGCATGATAATTCCGGTCCACAGAATCATACGCAAAAAAGGGTGATCCTAGATTGCTTCTTAGGCGGTTGGAATCTGCCTGATTGAAATTTCTAACTGTATCGTTTGCCGCTTGTAACCAGAAACAGACAATCTCAAAGGTGAGCACAGGTGGTCACTGTGACCAGATGGCGACTTCTTGATCACTCCACCAGATGGATATCACTGACAATGACTGGGTGCAGCAAATAGCAAATCTGCGCAGGACGATACCATATTGGGGCTTTGGCATGTTGTATCTACGCCCTCCATCGTATCAACCTGGATATGGGAGCCGAAAGTCTGTTTACACGGTCTTTCGAAGACATCGATGCCCAGCCTATCGTTGGTGCACTGAAGTCACCTATAATAAATAAAGAAAAAACGCTGTAAACCGAGGAAGTTTTTAGGCTTGCAAGAAGAAAATCGCCGTCTGAAGCTTTGCATATTGATAAAGATAAATCGCTCACACCGGGTTTGAGTCACGGCCGCGCAAATTCATCCTGAAACACAGGGCGCCACTTTTATCGGAGGACTAAAGTTCCCCGATAAATATAGGTGTCAGGAGGTTCTGCTCAATGAAAATCGCACAGCTCCTCATTCTCTCTCGAATGGAGTCAGCTGGGTAAACTGAGTATCCGGGGACATTCACTTCACTGCCACTGACATCATCTGTAAGCCAGGTCATTGTAAAAACAAAGGTGTGCGGTTGATTGTCGTGAACTAACTGTCAGATTTCCGGTGGTCTATTGTAAAAGCCCAGTCAGTTCACATACAAGCACTTGAAGGCTACCTTCACGTTTGCTTTCGCGATGAGAGAGCGAGAACGAGCCTAGTTGTTTACACTTCAGATTGAACGGGAAAATAGGGTGGGTGGTGGGGTTGGATTTGGTTTGTACTGCTGGGTTGGTCTGATAATCTTCCTTCGAGGCTGCGATCGCGACATTACCGCCTGCGTGAACGTCAGCCTCCCTGCGGAGGGCTTGAACGGTGTTCTTGGCATTCCTGCATGCAGCCTGGGTGTTCCTGACAGCTTCAGTTGCTCAGAGATATGTTTGGAAGTTTTCATCCATGAACAATATGGCCGCTTCACCTGTTGCAGGCGAGGGTTTCGAGGCAGTATTTGTTGTGTTGTGAGGCCACCAGTAGAAACACCCAATGGAGCTGGTCATGTAAGTGCCTTTTGGCTTGTGGCAGGTGCCCCCAACAGGCTCTTTCTGTTTCGAATTTTTGTAAAGAAGTATTGCGTGCACTATCTTTTGGTAGACTTTTGGGCGGGTAACATGGGAGACGGATTTTTGCCGATCCAGATGCCCTCAGCCTTAGTGCTTGTGTTGGACTGTTGTCTGCAGGAACGGCATCCTCACATTCTGCTAGAGGTTCATAAAATAGAATGTATACTTTTTGGGCGGAACCTACAAGTTTAGTACTTGACTGGAGCCTACAAGTCTGCCGTGACCTTGGCTTAGGCTTTAGCCCGCTGGTCACGCATCTTCCTCTCTTGTGGATACCAGTCGAGACACACGCCTTTTAAATTAACGTTGGCGGATTTCAAGGCCATTGTTTTTCTGAGTATAGTCCCAGAGCTGCGGATGATAGGTAGGGTTACCAAAAGATCAGGTGATTTTTGGTTGACTCTGCGAGCAGTTTGCTCTTAAGCACGGGCTTTCTAACATTCGGGGAGAAAGAAGACGACAAGGTAGCAAAATGGGATAGAACCTGCTCTAACAACAGCAGGTGAATGACGGAAATTGAGGTTAGGTTCCCATGTGAGCCCCGCGCAGGCAGCTGCAGGCTGCGGAAAAGTTGGCGAGTAGCGCTTTCTAGACTCTGTATAGTCAGTGATTTTATTAAAACGATTTCGGTATTCACGTCCAACACTTTCTAAGCCTCCTCAAATGATTTTTGAAAACATTACAGCGGTTAAGAAAGATTACATTCCTATATTTCTACCGTTAGGGCGAGTCCATTTTCCCCGAAAATAATTTATTTTTCGGGATATCTTCGAAAAATTAATTGTGATTTTTGATTTGATTTTTTCGCGCCACAACATGCCCAAACTTATTTTTGATGCACATCTCCCCTGCGTCTCTGATTGGTCCAACCCAGGTTTAATGCACCAATTCAGGTGGGATTCATCAAGACCATTCAAAAACTATATATATATGCAGACGCTGATTTGTTATGTTGCCTTTAGTTAGAGAGCAAATACATTCGCGACGAAAAGTCAGGGTCTTTTCTGTTATTCTGGGGTTTTCGGATATTGCTAAGCCCCCTGCTACATTCCGTTATTCGCATAATCGTGCGGTAGACATTTTTGATTATGGTTGGCCAGCGGTTCATGACCTCGACATCATTATCTCCTAGAAATTCCATCACTAAAGTTGTCTCCCAAAAGTATCAAACGCAATCTACCAGCAGCCCAGTTCTTTGCATAGACCTATGGGAAGGCGAAAGAGGAGGAAGTCGAATGAAAAATTATATACAAGGTGCAGTTGCAGAAACGAGTGAGAATTGGCATATCCCCGATAATTATCGAGATAGCGCAGAAGTGAAATATAACGGTCTTGAACTATTCCCCCTTAGGATTCCATTAATGTCATCGTCGTCTACTAGTTACCATCAGGTAGCCTGAACATTTCCTCCCGACCTTGTGAAAAATTCATACAAAAACCATAATAATATAAAACATATTCGGTATGCTTGAAATTCCATATCTCTGTAAACAACCGCAATGGAGCAAAAACGGTCTTAAACTACTTGTAGTGAAATCACCTCCGACGCCCCCAAAATACTAACCTCCCTGTGACTTGAGAGATGCCTTTCCAGTACCGCCTTAACTGTTCACCTTATCTTGTGAATGCAGATTTACTACAAACGAATAACATCAAAGTTAGTGTGTTGGTGTGAGTATCGCAGCTTTGTTCGTGGATGTATAGGGAATCCGCGCTATCTTTACTACTGTAGGTTACATCCATTAAGGTAACAATGTCTTAGCTACTACCGTTGGGAATGCTGCTCAACCACTCTGACGCTTGTTTAAGTTCCGAAGGCCGATTGGAATTCCCGTCTACATTCGTCCTATTTGGCGGTGGTCGGGTGGTTGTGTTTGAGGTTCTCTAACGTCCAACTTCCTAGCGCCGTTAATGGTTGAGTTGGAATCTACTTGTGAACGGTGAGTGAATCAATGATTGAAGTTTGTATAGTGATTCATCGTTTTCTCACTACGACCTCCGATCCACGTTAACATAGGGCCGGGAGAAATTTGGATGTACAATTTTAGGAAGTAACAACACGACATACTGTTCCTATGTTTTACACCGGAGCACACGAAACAGTTTATTCGCTTCCATTTTCTTCACTTAAGACAAAATCGACCAACCTCCTCGACACTCACCTCAAGTGATACAAAAGCAAAACCATCAAATGTGTTATGAATTACGATTTCGCTTAAACAAACATCACAAAATTCGGGGCAGAAGAATATACTTCCTAATGTGAAACTACTTGACCCTTGTTAACGTCGTCATGAATTGATGGGATACTTATTTTAAACATTCTACTAATTGCCCACCCAAACCCACGAGATACCGATATTTTTCTGCGAACAGTGTGCCACATGGGATGCCAGGACTGACTTGGCTAACTCATTTGGAAAAGAGGTTGTTAGGCAGCGACCCCATAAAGCAACTCTTCTGTTTGCGCGAGCTTTTTCCTTCATTTTCACCGCGGCTTGCTCTATGCGCAGGTGGCAAAACAACTACCTTCTTGGTTATGGCAAAACTTGGAAGTGCTAACGCAATGTACTCATTCAAGGGCTGCCCTTCCGACTTTATTCCAGATGAAGTACGTTGGAACACGTCCATCCTACTCTCCTTGGAAGGGGAAGAAAGCAGTACACAGTCAAGAACAGCTGTACACTTGCAGATACAGGTTTTCTGAGTCGAGTCACTATTTATGCGCGCGTGACCACCCAGGGGCAGGGTAACGTTTTTGCCGCCGTCAAAACTAAAACTGATGCAGACAGAAGGGGGAGATGGAGAAGCCAGTTGCTTGTGCTGGTCTTTACTGGATCCAATGCATGTAGAGAGGTACGTTAGTGCGTACGTGCACCAAATTAACGCTTTTCCAGGTATACACGACGAGGCGTTCACGACAGTTTACTCTACGAGCCGAAGTCGTCACGACGGGTGCTGGCGTCGTCGGCGAAGGTGTGGTATATGCCGATGACGATGGGCATAGACGAGACTGCTCAGCGGGGATGCACGCTTGACCGTAGAATGCGGAGTATCATTACAGGCTCCCTCTGTCTTTTCAAAACAGGCGAACCTCAAGCGGTCGATGCTAACTGTGTCTCGAATATCCTGGCGCTGGAGTGCGTCGAAGCGGTCGTTCCCCTGAAGTACCTTGAAAGAACCTTCATGAGTTCGCCCGAGCGGGCGTCATGAACCGTTCGCGTGAACGAACATATGTGTGTAGTCGTGAAGGTCTTTGCGGACAAGTGCCTCGAGGCTTTGATCTCGCGTGCCCGTGACACGGGGGCGGCGTATATGCGGAGCAATCTGCTTGGTGTAGGAAGTGGTATATCAAAATGCGCCTGTGACTAACGATAAACAGGTACTAGAAAGATGCAGCGGTTGACCTTGGGAATTCGGCGCTGGAAAGGTGGGGGTAGGCCTTTAGGACTGCATTGGTGCCGAGCAAAACCGTTGGCTGTGCTTCCCCCCCCCGGCGGATTGCATCGACAACGTCGAAGGCTTCTTTTAGATGTCGATGAAAGCGTTCGACTATGCAGTTCGCAGCCGAGCCGTATACCGTAGTCTGCGTGCGATGACATCTCCGCGCGGTCAAAGCTTAGGCGAAGGAACTTCTCTCGAAGTGAGGGCCTCGGCTGGCTGTAACTGTGGCCGGGCATCCGGGAGATGCTATCTAACGCTCAATGACTGCGCGAGCTATGGTCTCCGAGCCCACGTCGATTATAGGGACGGCCTCTGGCCACCGCGTGAAACGGTCTACCATCTTCAAGATATAGGGCATGCCACTGGAAAGTAGCAAAGGATCTACAGTGTTGTTATAAATGTCAGCGAGTCAATAGGTGATTGAGGGATGTCGGCCAATCGAGGCCGAACCATCTCGAGCTTCTAGAACACACGGGTGCCTTTCAGGTTAGTGGTGATTTTCTGAATATGCGGAAAAGGATACCTATCCGGTACCGTGGCGTTGTTCAGCTTGCGCTACTCTTCACATGAACGCGATTCTTCTGACTTTTCCGGTGCCATGTGGAGAGGCAAGGTCTCAGGGACTATCCGACGGGCAAATGATGTCAAGCTAGAACGTGTGCTTGAATTCGGCGCGCGCTACCCTCAGTTTATTCGGCGTCACACGACGGACTTTAGCAAACACTAGCGGGTCAGTAGTGAGGGTGCGGTACTGCGTTGCACCAGTTACTAGCAGCAGTGAAGTCAGCTGCCTGTAGACGGCGGGGAATTGTTCAACAAGAAATGCACAGGTGTTGTGGTGACCGCGCGGTACACGGAACTGATTGGAACCGCGTTGGTCAAAGTCCGGATAGCAAACGAGTTCGTCTTACGGTCGACTACTATGTCGAAATACTCGAAAATTCGATGCCAATGAATGGCCTATGGACGTCTGTGATAGTTGAAAGTCACCGGAAAGTGCGGCGAAGTTCTAAGTTCAATAATCGTGAATGCAGGCTATAGACGGTAATGGGTGTACCTTTTGGTGCACGTAGATTTAATTGCACTTGCGTGAATCGTTCACAAGAATACGGTGAAAGCACGCAGATCTCTGCATCGCGAAATCTCGATTCGCGGTCTCGAACGAAGTATAGGCGATTTCAAGGGCCAGCAACGTCTGTCGCTGCGACGTGCTGACCACCAAGTTCCCTAATCCTTTTTGGAGAAGGAACAGGGACTGTGGCGGAAACGAGCACGACCGCCAAACTGCTAGCGGTTCCACCAGTGGTTTCGGTTGACACTCCCAGTATGCACTCCTCCACTCCTGGGACTCTGCCGGAAGGCCCCTCAATTAAATTTACGTCGGGTTGAATGCAGCTGTGAGCTTTAAGTGCTCGGCACCTGGATCTGACTTGCGAGTTCGTTCGCACGGCCGGTCAAGAGCGATAGTGACTCTGAAGTTGGCGCGGATGCTTGGGAGACCTGTTTTCCGCATGCCTTCCAGATGCGGCCAGCGGTGTCGGCCCACTGCGACAGTTCCACCTGGGGATTTGTGCTAAGGATATTTTGCATATCCCCAGGCAGTAACTGGATCTACATCTCTTTCAGGAAAGGCTCCCCGAACTGAGGTGGGTTGGTGGGACGTTGCATGCAACGTAGAAGCTATGAAAGCTTCTGGTCACCTGGCTCGGTAGTCCCCAGCACCTGAGCGATGCTTTGTCGGTCAGAAAGACCAATGCATTTGATAGTGGTTCCTTTCAGCTGCTTCTGTGGCTTAACCAAGGCAGCCAGCTGCAAAGTGTCGTCCGCCTGGTCTATAACGCGAAGCGGGGGGCGGCGCCCACGTGATGGAACTTCGTTCGTTCCGTAGTGACATTTTGCAACGCAAAATTAGCCTCCAGCTTAGCAACCCAGCTCCAATGGTTATTTTTTCTAAGAGGCGCGATCGGACTGGAATTTACACTGAGGAAAACTTCTGACAAACTAAAAACTTGTTAATGCATAATTTTGGCGGCAACAGGAATAAAACTTGAATAAATAAACGAAAAGGTGGCAGTAAATAACTTCAAAAAATATACCTGCGAAAAATTACAAAATACACGAGCTAACCAGTTTTGATGCGTGCTTGCACTAACCGAACGACTTCCCAGGTATAGACAACGAATACTAGATGTGAAATAAGAATGCAAGTAATTGCGGCAAACCGAACGCGTATTGTGTGATAACTTCAATAGGTCTTAGCCAGCGCTATAAGACACCGAGAAACGAAAGTAGCCAAAGAGGTTAAGGATCCGACTGTCGAGCGTTCGAACAAGTCTGAAGTGTGAATATGGTGATTCAGTGTAGAATATCAGCTAGCACTTTTGGAGGAATTTTACACATACGGCAGGCAGACTGGGGTTTTCTTCTGGTCACTGAAGTGCCATTTCTGGTACTGGCAGAATTGCATTCCGTTTTGTGAAGATGTTTTACACTCGTAGCATCCACAAGTGTTCGCCGCCTCATTGGATGTCGGCTGAGTCTCGGCACTGCTAGATTGGACGCGAGTCATTGTCAATAAGAAAAAGCGGTATGAATTAATAAATGAACTTTTAAAAATTTAAACGCGGACACTGCAAAACTCACCTAATGAAATGCATAACAAATCACTACGCTAGTCGATTACGAATAACAATAATCGTGTGTAAATTTTGATTCACAGGGCACCATTAGAGCAAATACGTGAGTAGACAGTCCAATTTTGAGCCACCCTCGCAAAATGTTCGTTTATGTTGATCCATGTCACTGACTCACTTTCTCACGCTAGAAAATTGGCGCATAATTAATACGATGCCCCTTCCAAGCACTGTTTACCACTTATACCTGTAGGCAATCAGAGCAGGGATGAATCAGGAGGCCACAGTAAAAACAGTAGACCATATCCCTCTAAATTAGGTGGAAAACAGAATTACGACCGATTTTTACCTACCCTGGAACCAACGACAGTAATCAGTGTCTAAGCAGAACAAACAAACAGGAATTTGGTTGGACCCATCTGAACGCTGCGCCACGGGAAAACCGAATTTTCCTAACCGAAAAACAACCCCGTTTTGTTTCAAACGAATGATTTTTGTCAATAACCTGAGCATCACTATGCAAGCAAACAACTGAATAAAGTGCCTAGAAAGGCACAAAGTCCGCCGTATCCAAGGCATTACACACTCGAATGGGATGGCGCCGGATTTTTATCGACTGTTCCGGTAATCACACAAGTAACTACATGTATAAATCATGCGTACAGAAAGATACTAGTTATCACCAGGAGCTTTAGGAAAATTACATTTTGTTGGCTAGTCACACGCTGCCTAAGACTTCACTCATAATAGGCAATGAACTTGTCGTTCCTTTTCGTTTACTGTCCGACCTCTGCGCAAGATTCAAATATGAGGTTTTCCAACGTTCGTTTCTTCCATGAAATTTGCTCCCTCAGACAAAAGGTAATAATAGTATGTTTATCAACCCATTTGTGAGAACCATGCCCGGGTTGGCATGATCAATGCACATAATATAAGGTGACACACAATGATCGCCTACAGTACACAAAAACGATAGCACAATGCGCCAATTATGTGAATAAACCTACAAAATAGGTGTAAAGGAAGAGAAAAATTTCAGTTCACAGGAAAGCATTTGAAGCACATGCTTTTAAAAAGATGGTCCTCACGTTCTACAAAATTTAAACAAAAACTTATTAGTTATATCAGTCTACATATTGCAAAATAATGTCCGACCTAATAGTTGAGATCATGGCGGAAGGAGGTGGTCCGAGGTCGGCTAAAATCAAAAGTCGAAGGGTTTCACCAATATTTGGGGTAAATTGCGCCAAGAAATGTGTGGAAATTTTGTCAGGTTGAGGAGAAACAGAAAATCTCGGACGTTTGGGGGGAAATGTACGGGTATCTGGACAAGACTTCGGTGATTGTTCAAAATCGACGGAATTTCGCAAACCTCGCCGGCCGTTCAAACAATATGGGGTTTTAAGTGTCTCAATGTTGTGGGATGTTTTCTCGTGATAGATGTATTTGTGGAATAAAGAATAAGAACAAAATTACGTGATAAACTGGGGAATGTAAGATGATAACTTCACTTAAGGCGAACAATGGAATATGGAAATTTTTGGTCGCACTTCACGTGCAATCAATAATTTTGTGCGGGTTATAGAAAAACCTAGCACTATGAAACAGTTGTTGCCATAAATTCAGGAAATAGACCGACTAACAGCTTCTCCTCCGTTATGATTACTGCCGAAGTTTGATGTCGATTTGCCCTACACGGCCAATAAATAGGTTGAAATGAGCGGTTAGCAACACAAAAGATTGTTAGATGGTTTGAGGGAAGGTTTCAAGGAAGGAAAAGAAATACGAAGGTTAACGTGATTTTTATGCAAACGGGTGATACACAGGTTGGGCTTATGAGTTCTTTTAGTTTCTCCCAACATTTCTCCCGTGCACACCCTTCGTATGATGAACACGAAACGTCAAGATGGTTACTTTTGAGTGGCATATCAGTGCGTTCCAGGATGATCAGATTCATACAAAAAGGCGCATATATATGGATGCCTGTATATGTCGCCTATAAACGTTTTCGTGTTCACGTAAAGATCAGAAAATTAACTGTGTGCAAGATCTCCTGGAACAGCTACCGACAAAATTCGAAATCCAGATCAAAACCTCCAGTGATGAAATTAATAGCATGGACCAGTTCGAAGAGTACGCGGCATAATTGGCGGTGGAACAGAGGATTTTCATTCGGAAACTATAGGGTCCCAATTTCAAAGGTATCGCTGGAAATTGTGTTGATTACCGATATGGCGTTTCAAGGCCGAAAGGAGTTGGAAACGTCCACTTAGGCGCGAAAAGAGATTTTTCAAATTTTTCATGAAGTATTAAAGTGCATATTACGGGACAAATATATAGATTTAATCGAATATGCTAGTGGTATTACAATAAGAAAAATCAGCTGTATCTAAAAATTGCTCATATTGGCACTTTCGTTGGCTTTCCTAATCGATTTTACGCTCTGAAAATGCCTCCACCGGAATTTTTGTGGTGAAATACATCTTTCCACCTTGCGAAAACACTCAATTTTGCGCGATTTTGGGGGATATAGTAGATTTTGTAATTTTCCACCACGTTGTGTTCACATTGCATTGTACACGAAATATCAGTAATTCCTAATTAAAACTATGTCGCCACGGTTGTTGCTTAGTTACACATCAAACGTATATATTCAGTCTGTTTCCATGATAGTATTTCTAGCGGAAAACGGTCTACGTTACTACCTGGTTGTTTCTACCCACGGTGTGGTTTAAACATGCGTAACACTTCCCATCTTATCATTAATAACGTGCGTATTGGTTTGTTTGTTGCTTATTGATCATGCCTTAATGTAGCTGGCCATGTGTACGCGAGTCAATGCACACTTGTCCGGCGGATAATGACCGACTTTGACACTCGTTATTTATCCCACGAAAACGTTAATTCCTACTTTTACCGTTTCACCTACAACCCTTCTATATTCGGAACATGGATGCTTATGATTCCAATGATTGTTGGTCTGAGTTTTCGTCGGCTGCAGACTTCACTGACGGCTGCCAGTATGTCACTATGTTGAAAATAGGCGAAGCGACGATGAAAATTGACGGCTGTTTGGCACTGAATGTTGTGCTTTTTTTGAATGCCTAGAGTAGCAAAATCGCGAATGCTTTCTCTAACGTCAGACGTGTATTTCCAAAAATGGAATCTTCTCGAACGGATAAGTTGTGGCTGCAATAGCATTCTCACCATCGTCAAAATTAAGCAAGAATTGCTTGTAGGTTCTCTTACTTACCATCTGGTGTTTGTTTAGCTCTTAAACAACCAAGTTTTACTGCAGATGTTCCAGGATTGCCTAAACACGCATTGTTATCGTGTCTTTGGATGTTAGTCTTCTCGATACATGAGGCACTTGGGCTCACCATCCAGGTGACCTAAGCTATCATCAACGCCCATGTATGCCGCATATATATTCACTTTAGTAGTTACTCTGTCCAGATGACTCAAGCCGTCAACAACGTTGTAAAAAAAGAACACTGAAGAAATCAATGTGAACTTGTATTAGGACCGTTCAAGATGAGATGAAGATATGCGACACATCCGGCAAAACTGAGATAACATACTGGCAGCCGTCAGTGAAGTCTGCAGCCGACGAAAACTCAGACCAACAATCATTGGAATCATAAGCATCCATGTTCCGAATATAGAAGGGTTGTAGGTGAAACGGTAAAAGTAGGAATTAACGTTTTCGTGGGATAAATAACGAGTGTCAAAGTCGGTCATTATCCGCCGGACAAGTGTGCATTGACTCGCGTACACATGGCCAGCTACATTAAGGCATGATCAATAAGCAACAAACAAACCAATACGCACGTTATTAATGATAAGATGGGAAGTGTTACGCATGTTTAAACCACACCGTGGGTAGAAACAACCAGGTAGTAACGTAGACCGTTTTCCGCTAGAAATACTATCATGGAAACAGACTGAATATATACGTTTGATGTGTAACTAAGCAACAACCGTGGCGACATAGTTTTAATTAGGAATTACTGATATTTCGTGTACAATGCAATGTGAACACAACGTGGTGGAAAATTACAAAATCTACTATATCCCCCAAAATCGCGCAAAATTGAGTGTTTTCGCAAGGTGGAAAGATGTATTTCACCACAAAAATTCCGGTGGAGGCATTTTCAGAGCGTAAAATCGATTAGGAAAGCCATCGAAAGTGCCAATATGAGCAATTTTTAGATACAGCTGATTTTTCTTATTGTAATACCACTAGCATATTCGATTAAATCTATATATTTGTCCCGTAATATGCACTTTAATACTTCATGAAAAATTTGAAAAATCTCTTTTCGCGCCTAAGTGGACGTTTCCAACTCGTTTCGGCCCTGAAACACCATACCGGCAAACGACACATGAGTCCAACGGGAATGAGCAGAATTGTCCTGGAACGTCGATAGGCACACCTCTGAATTTTTTAACCCGTTCAACCTTTATTCCGTTTTGTTCACTTGTTGCTGAGCCACATTATACACTATGTTCGATTTGAAAAATCCTTCAGTCACTATTCGTAACATGAACATCTTGTATACTTCCTCCTGAGGCACACACTGTTGGAGCGGAAGGAGGTTGTTTTTTGCACCCGTCTTTGAGTTCATCTTTGGGAGCAATTAATGGAGACAGTAGCGTTATTCTCGAGACCAAGTTTTTCCGGGATTCTTATTATGAGGATGGTAACCTGATTTCTATGATGCGCACTTCTATGCCGTGGGCAAAGGTGCGTGTTATCTTGAGTGTTTATAACGTGTTGATAGCAAATTGCAAAGTTAACTTTGAATCTTTCGCCATCAACTAGCTTTTACATAAATGTCAGGTTCACTTGGATTCGCGTTCGCCGAAGAGGAGCGAGTTCAAAGATCTGCCCGCTTTACTGCTGAGATTATTGGATCCTTCTAATCTTCCCTGAGCCTCGCCAACAGCATCGTCTCCATGCTCTTCTCTTTGCTGTCGAGCGCACTGTTTTCCTCGCTTTGATGACACATTTGGCTCTGTACACTGTAGTTATAAACATTATGCGTCTGCACAATACGAGAGAAACGGTTTATTTTTGGGTGCTCTGATTCAAGTCTTTTGAGCTTAACCTACCCCTTCAGAGTGAGAATTCTGATTTTACCGTATATTGTGGTGTTATGATTGTTTAGGCACCAAAATGTTCATGCAAAGCCTGGAGTGTCCATTAATTACTTCGGTGGCAGCACTAGGGTCATTGGTCAGAAAACTGTTCTGTTTCCCAGAGACCTAAGCAAAGTGGTGAACACTTCCCGTTGGATGAACTTGATTTGGCGATGATACACGAGTGTCGGCTTTTCAACAGCTTTCAAGCCAGTCGTGTAGTTTACTTCGTTGTAGGCACTTCCTGAAATTCACTCCAACATGGCTACAGTAACATGGAGATTTTCCGAGAGATTTGCCGTAAAAATGAGATCTAAAGTGTAATATAATTTAATATTTGCTGACGTCATCCATTTGTTGTGATACGTGCGGGAAACTCGAGTTGATTTGCAGGGGTTGTGAAAGAGATAAAAATTTTGGGCATATTTAAATCTCTGCTAACTAGCTTGTACTGTGAAGACAAGACTGGTACGTAATTAAACTTATTAATGGGATTGGTCATGTCGTTGTGAGTGACGTTAGATGGTCTTTAGAGGTCTTTTAAGAGTAACTTACAGAAGCCACTTAATGTTAACAGCCACAAGAAGCCCTCAATCATACCGAGACGAGGCTCCTCAAATAGAAGTGCAGAATGTTGCCCCCTTGGGTGAATTTAACGTCCTCCATCACGTCCAGTAACGCCATTTTTGCGGAACATACGATAACCTGTAACAGTTGGGCGTGTGTCTGTAGTCTCAGGCCTACACCAAACTTCACTTACTAGAATAATATAACGAATACATAAGAGGAGAGATAGTTTGGAAGTGTGCGTCTTACCGATTAGTGTGCGTGTAGGATATTTTGGAGGTCAAAATTCCCCTCAATTGACCCTGTCGCACTCTATCATATGAGCCCATCTAACTAGGCGCCTATTATTGTTATTCTCACAGCCCGCGTCTAAAAATACTAAGTTCTTCATCCATCCTCACTCATCTGCGCACGCACCCATTGTTGTCTGTCAGTCTCACCCTCCCCATCCTTGTGAATACGGCCTTCTTAGAGGCCGCCGTGGAACCGTTGCTGACTAATCGGTCTGTCTGAGGGCCGGCTATTTAGACACACGTCAGGCCGATTCGACCGCATTTCGTCGGTTCATCGTTGCCTTTCGGTCGCCTGTGCTTGTACTTGTCGTGCTCTCTCGACTCTTGACGGCCTATTGCGGCCAACCACTTTGTCCTACCTCAAGAACGCAAACTAATGGTGGTTTGTCCCTGTAATTAATTATATTGTTGATCCCAACAGTATCGCGGTTTCCAGCGCCTTGGCTGGGTTCTGATATTTGGCGTTCTTGGTTATGCATGCGGCACTCAACGTCCTTCGGAAGACCATACATTAAGCGTAGTCATGGCAGCAAACTTTGAATTTTCTTATTCGACGTCATTTTTAGGCCTTTGAAAAATCGAAAACAGTTCGAAGACTAATGACGCCGTTTGGTTTCACGTACTTATAATGTGCTCATTATTAACTGACCGGGTGTAGCCTGCGTCTGCGTCTACGATAAAGTGTTGGAAAAGTGTCAACAGGGTTGCATGCAACCGTGAAACAGTGGGAAGTGCACTTGGTAGAGGAAGTTTGAACATCATGTGGTTCAATAAAAAGTGTATGATCGAAATTGATCTGTCCTGCTCACACGCAAGTTCTCAGCCTTGAAATCGCGGGCTGTGTTTAAGTGAACGTCCATGTTGTGGGGGATATTCATACATAGATGGGTTTTGAACGTAGGACAAACAGCTCTGTGGGTATTACTTGGACTGTTGTCGAACCTCGCAATAGAGGATACGTCACGTGAATGTTTTCTCGGATAAGACGAATACCTGGAATATGGGGTAAGTAATAAATACGCCCTTTTATTTGGTTGGGGGTAAGGCCGGCTTCACGTGCTCGCCTTGACCTAACGATTCCAAGGTAGTACAGTCAGGCGACTCTTGTAGTACTGAATTATAGATGATTTATTGTCAAGGACGTCCCACCGATTATTGACTTCTGGGTTTTCGTGTAATATGTTTAAAGCTGAAACAGCGGTGTGTCTTTGACTACTGAGCAGGTGGAATATTAACTTGCCCCATTCAGTTTCCGCGAGTGAAGGCCGAAGGCTTGATATTCCTTGCGATTCAATAGGAACAACGTTCGTAAGCTAACTTCTTGGCGGAGGTTGCCCCTAAATTAGAGACGTCACTGGAACTGTCAATATCTACTACTAGATCATCCGAGTCAACAAATTTTTTCTCCGCCTTTTGGCTGTTGGCATTGTTGGAAGAATGGTTGTTTCGCACCCGTGTGGCCTGACAAGATGAAGTTACACGGTCGCTTGAACCGAATTCAACATCTTTGGACATTATTGTACCCAGTTCGGACGCAGCTGGGACCACGTGCTTAGAATTGGAGCTATCACCTACTAAGAGGTTTTGACATTCCTGTGATACGGGGTCCCATCCTGCACAGTTCATATGAGTTCAAGCGGTGTTTTGGACGTAGTGAGGTCCTGACGCTAAAAGAACTGTTTTTAAATCATTTCAATCCGCAATTTAAATAGAAGTGAGGGGCAATTTTTTTAGTTTTTTTACAAAGTATACAGGCGTTCGAAGGTGGACTCATATCAGTAGCTTTTTAGGGTATCTTTCCAACGTTGTCCAGATGCAGCTTGATTGGTACATCGGATACAACTGTCTTGTTCAGGCAACTCATCCGTTTCATGAGTTCTGTCGCGATTGTGTTGATGAACGTGCCTGCACTCCGAATATTACTTATAACTAGACTTTCAGGCAGTTTGAAGATGTGTGGTGGGAGACAAGATTTTCTTTCAGGGGATCAAGTGCAGCACGGTTCGCCTTTAGCTGGATAAGCTCAGCTTCCACCTTGAAAATTTTGTTGAACAAATTTTCTAATATAGTGTCCACGGGGATAAACCAGTGCTTTGTTTGAAGGGTAATAGCAGAAGCCACCGGTTTATTCTCATCACCTTTGATGGCAGTATCTTTGGCATGGCCAGCGTAAATCCTAAGCCCAAACTACTTTCCCTTAAGACGGTCAATATTGACTTTAGAGCAAGGGATAATGGTTTTGGTATTAGCTGATCTAGTGTGAGGACTAGTTTCGGAGACCATAATTCATGAGCGTTTGAATAGTTTTGGCAGGGGTCTGGACGTAGTCGAAACGTGAATACATTACATAGAATCTTATATTCGGAACAGGCTTCCGAATGAGGTTAGAGCCAGTAACAACACTCAGCGTTTTAAAAAGGGCTTGGACAGCTTACTTATATCATCGACCATAATGTCTATCTTCAAACTCTGTGTACCTTCTGATGACCATTTTGAATGAGGTCCGGAGAAAATTTGGTCGTCATCGGCATACAACGTATGTATCCGTCTCTGCTGTCAGGCTCCCATTTGATGCGGCTTGCTTGAAACTATTTACTGCGTGTCCACCGTTTACTCACACCCAATCTAGCATTTGGTTCATTACGTACTCACAAAACTGCATTATTATATTCATCTGCGTCACTGTGCACGCATTGCTGAGAACGTTGGACAGTATACAATTGAAGCTTATAGTGAATTTAGTGGAATAAATGTATGTAAAGTTAT
Source organism: Paragonimus heterotremus (assembly GCA_013368495.1). Classification (NCBI taxonomy): domain Eukaryota; kingdom Metazoa; phylum Platyhelminthes; class Trematoda; order Plagiorchiida; family Troglotrematidae; genus Paragonimus; species Paragonimus heterotremus. The sequence goes on along the minus strand of LUCH01005641.1, from coordinate 21,117 downwards.
ACTTAGAACAAAACAAAAAAAGAAAAATGAACTATACCTCACACACTTTTTCCATATATTATATATGTGCCTATTCATAATAACCTGCCCACCCTGGTAATCAATCAGGCTATAATTAATGGTAGCCGGTATCGACGGTTCACTTGACTGGCACGCAAGAGCTCTTCATAGAAAACGGTGGGGAGAGGAATATTTCCCGGTTTACCTCAAATAATCCCACTAAAACCTCAGTTCACATCTTGTACCGTTTCTCCCCTCAAACCCTCATTATTCACCAACCAGTAACCATTGTGTGCTTCGAAATATAGATTCTCGCCTAAACATTGACCCTATAAAACAAACTGACGTCGAAACTTCTCACGGAGTTTCGACTATCGCGTGATAGTCATTCTAGGGGTAGCTGCTGATTGCCCAACTGTCGCGGAATACTATAACAATTACTCGCCAATATTATATACCTCATGGGAAAAACAAAAATATTAATATCGCGTGAAGTTTTTGTCAAGAAAATATATCATATACAATGTTCTCCATATTACATACGATCACTTCACATTTTCTCATTTCACACGTGAGATTTCGTTCTTTTTCTTAGCCCCACGAGCATCCTTTATGCCAGGAAAATTTGCGCGATGGATGGACGCTCAAAACCCCATGTTGACCAAGAGATTCTAGAGATTTTAACCGTTTTGACGTTTTCGAGCAATAGACGAAGTCATGCGCTGGATTTTGTTCACTTCATCGGATTTTGGAACTCCTTGTCTTTCCTTGTTCAAACTGAATTAATTGGACATTTTTCTGACTGAAGTTAAGTCAAATAACGGCGAACTCCTCCGAAGAGACATTTGTATGTATTCTCCCGCGTGAACTTGAAGTGTTTGGGACGTCGTCCTCTACCTAACCTTGTCTCGAATTTTGGCGTTCACTCACGTGAATATCCCACCCACCCCTATTTCCCCAAAATGTTGACCCCTGTATATTCTACCGCCCCTGCTTCTGGCAGCAAGTTAAACTTCGACCGTGATGTTTTTGTTTTATCGCGTCGGTTGACAGTTGTGCGAATAGCCAGGTGTCACTTTTACTCTGCTTGAGTGGTGGGTGCATCATCTTTTTGAACCTCGGCTCGTCCCTGTCGCTTTTGAACCTGTTGACTGCTCGAAAGAACTTTGTTGGGTATGAATCTCATATTATGTGCTTATAATTCATCGTTAGCCTATTTGGTATCAGATTCCAATTATCTCTGGAAAACGATCCGTCGATTGAAACTGTTGAGGTTGTCCACTTACTAACTTTGATCATTTGTTTAGTAGTACCGTGGCGTTGTGAGCCAGTTTTGTGTTGCCCATTTGGGATCGTTGGCTGATTGCTACGCGTTGTTCAACGTCTTCGTGGAAGATCGTACAGTACTCAACACTGATCTTCAGTCTGCTTTACCCTCGATGATGTCTGACAATTGCAGAAAAAACATATACTGGATGGTCAGTTGAAGTCACTCGAGCAAGTTAAATGTGCTATTGATCCTGTCACATGTTCTGGTTTTCGTGTTTTGTATAACAATCGTAAGAGTGTTCAGGCTAGATCTGTGTTGTTACGAGTGGAATTGAAAGAAAGTCAGCTTAAGAAGCAAGTTAAGCTACAGATGGTTTTGTCGCGAGTTAAATCAGATTCAGAAGATGTCAGGTTAAAAGCTATGCTAGTTGATGAGGATGAAGATATCTTTAATGAGCATGCGGAAGCAGAAAACATAGATGATAGGAGTTAGCGAGATGCTAGCATGCACAAGTTCATTGATGACTGTGAGACACGTTTGAATCCGATGACAATCCGCACTGCAAAACCAGAACCGACTACGTCTGGTGCAGAATTGGGCTCCGCACCAGCTCCACTGTCTGCAAGCTTGGTACTGCCAGAATTGGAACGTGGTTTCTCCGAAGGCAACTCAATGACGTATTGGAAACTTGTGCGACGGTTCGAGAGCCATGTTGAGTCTAAGGTGTTAGATGTTGGTCAGAAGCTCTTTTATTTGGTGTTTTACTGCAAAGGTCGAGCTAGAGAGTAAAAAACGGAATGTGTCATGCTGAAACCTAGCGCTGGCTATCACAGAGCACGGCAGTTGTTAAAAGAACTTTACGGACTGCCATATTTTGTTGCTAGATCTATGATAGATGGGTTGCTACCCAACGGCAAATGTATATACAACAGCGTCCAAGCCTTATCACAGATTTCCATAAGACTGCAGAACTGCAGTGTTATACTGGGTCAGATGCACTATACGGCTGATTTCAACTCGGTGACAACACTAGGGCGCATCGTGAGAGCCCTACCCCTGCATCTGCAACACAAGTGGCCAGAAACTGCGGACCACGTTCTTTAATCTACTGACCGAGTTCATCTCGCGTTGCGTGGAGATTGCGCATAGCAGACATGGTCAGGTTGCTAATGAAAGTGTACAGAACGAGTTGACGACAACGTATTTTGCTGGGAGCAGCCGTCTGGATGTGAAAAGAGGTAACTTTCACTCATCCAGCCTTTTCGTTGGTCGAGATCGGGCAAAAGACCCTGGTAGCAGTTGTACCTTGTGTTCTCATAGACAAGCCCTCGGGGCGTGCATTTCCTTCCTTGCTATGGAGATGCCTGCGAGGTGGGACAGGTTTGGACGACTCGGATGTTGTTTTGTTTGTCTCAAGTTGTGTCGCAGAGCCTCAGACTGCGGAGTTAAGTCGCGTTGCGGCGTGGACGGCTGCGGTGGGCGTCACCATAGTTTACTGCATCCCACTCGCACAGGACTCGTGGCTGCGGAAGCAGTAGACATCAGGTTACCCGCATTATGGCTAATACCTTTGAAGGGCGCACAGGACGAGGTATTGTGCCGGTGAAGCTTGATTCGTTAAATGGTTCAGTGTTAACGTATGCATTCTTAGACCCTGGTTCAGATACCGCTCTAGTGAAAGAGGAACTACTTGAGCGTATTTGTGCCGTAGGAGCTCAGTCCACTCTGTCAGTCACAACCGAGAATGGATCAACCAACACCTGCTCTAAAAATGTCCGCCTGAGAATCATTTCCCTGGATGGACAGGAGACAGTTGACGTAAACAATGCTCATTCGGTAACAGATCTGCCCATACGACCCGTGTCGTCGATAATGGAGGAAACCCGAAGAGGGTCACACTTGAGGAAGCTCCTGTTGGATGAAATACACGATGCAGAGGTGACTGTTCTTGTCGGCTATGGCGTGCCCGAGACTCACTGTGTCATGGAACAGAAACTTGAAAATCGCGGATAAACCCACACAGTCGACTCATTACTTGGTTGGGTATTTAGCGGCCCGATCCAAAGAAAGCCATGAGAGATGGCATCAATAAATTACACCTGTCATAATGAAATTAGTCCGACGGACATGGTTGTACAATAATGGGTTCAGTGATACCATGATATCCGAACCCCTCCTTTCACGTGAAGACCTTGCAGCCCTGTTGATCATGCGTAATTCAATGAAGCAACATAACAAAAACTATGAGGTTCCCCCTCTATGGCGGAAAGAGACTATGCTTTGGGACAATAATTATGCAGTGACACCAAGAAGGTTACCATGCCTGTGGTAAAGATTACCACGGGGTGGAACCTTGCGTTTGCAGTGTAGCGCGGTCACTAGTAGTCATGTCGGCAAAGGTCACGTGGAAGAGATTCCTAAACACCAAATTGAGCCAAGTTGCCACTAACCGTGCTTATCACATCATTTTGTGGTGATCACAAAAATTCTGGCAAAATACAAGTTGTCTTTTAGTGTGCGGCTAAAAGTCACAGTCATTCGTTTAACAATAGACTTCAGCAGAGGCCAGATATAGCCGCTTATCGCATGAATCAGGGTGTACCAGCGTGAGTAACGTGAAACAAGCTTCACAAACCACCTACTCTGGCGCTGGCTACCGTCAACACCATCCTTAAATCCAGTTCTTTAGCTTGAAGCTATTTGGGCAGATTTTCAAGTGTCCACGAATCCACAAGTCTCCACAAAATGGTCGGGCCATTCAGCCACGTGTATATTTCTTGCAAACAAGCATCGGGGGTTCCTTGCAAAGCTATATTCGCCGGACTAAACTCAGGCGGAACTTGTCGCCGCTGACAGCCCAGAGTAGGTTCGTGAACTGGCTGAACGCCGTTGGCAACAAATGTGACAAAGCTAACATGTGTGTTTCTCAAGTACTCCAGCACGGTGACGGTCTGTCCAAAGTGTGAGTTTGTCAAAGATCAGCCTGGATCCATTCATTATAACCCTATAAGTTTGGTGGCCAATACCGCAGCTGTAAGTTCTAACCCTGAAGTAGACAAGGGCCTTGAAGGTGCAAAGCGAGATTTTCCTATCAAGAAACAGTAAAAGATGCTGTCATCTCCTAGGAGGCACAGGAGATAACCGACGACACCACAGCCCGTTTCGGAGGCGTCAGAAACATATGTAATTCCAAGCGCGTTGACGTCCTCCCGTGGGGTCCGGTGTGGCGTGGTACAACAACTGAGTCTTTCGTCGCAACGCCCCGTGACCATTTTATCATTCTCCTAGTTGCTTTTCGTCAAGGTGTGTGTTCCACCCGAAATTTGCGCCACAAAAGCACTGGAATAACAAGCAAGGAACACCGTCTGAGTGTGTAGCACACTTTCACACTAGTAGCTACTCCGTCCAGTTGACTTAAGCTATCAACAACGTCTAAGTATGCGGTATACGTTCACATTAGTAGCTGATCCTTCTGAGTGACTTCTACGACAAACAATTTGGAGAACAAACACATGCATGATGAGAAATTTGTATTTGAAGCGTTTATGGGTACGTGGTAATCATCATCTTTGAGTCCGTCGATTGTCATATGGATTGGATTATTTTTTGCACTGCGATTGATAGTTGCTGTCATAAACATGAAGTAATGACTGGCTGAGGAATATATTTTTTAGCGATCGGCAGACCGCCTGAGTTAATCTTTTTCCATGTGCTGATCTGTATGAACGCTACGTGACGTCAATCTAGGTATAAACAATGCAGTATGGTGAACAGGAATAACTTCTGGAGACTCTCGGTGATATATTGGGACATAATACCCTTTTAAACTATGTCGTTTTTTGCCATTTATAGGAACAATGTTTCTTCGACCATTATCTACCCAAACTTTTGCAAAGCAGTAGAAATTGTGTAGTTATCGTATGGACAATTGTATAGATGATTGTACAGACAAGGGCCCACCTGTTTTGTACATTTTCAAAGGTCTAAAAATGATGTCGGATAAGGAAAATGCACTGAGTTTATTGCTTTTGAATGCACGCTCACTAGTCAAGAAAGATGGACATTTTTAGATTTTTCATCTTCTTATCTAGTCCTTGCATTATTCTGGTCACTGAAGTTTGATGTACCCCTGAGACTTGAAACACACAACCAAGTGTTTTAGGTTATCATGTTGTGTAAACATCGCGGTACGGGACGTGGCGGTGGATGCTCAATTTACTTAAGGAGGAAGTATTCTGCAGCCATACCCGATGAGCCGTGTTTTTATAAGATTGACGACTCATTGTGGCTATCACTGTCAACTGAATCACATGAACTATTCTTAGGATGCGTCTACAGACCACCTAATGTCACTAATGACGACATGACCAATCCTATCACTGGACTGAATTATGTATCAACATTGCCTGCACAGTACAAAATAATCGGTGGAGATTTCAATATTCCCAATATTTCTTGGGCCTCCTTCACAGCCCCTGCAAATCAAACAGATTTTGTCGCATGTGTCCAAGTAAGTGGTTGGCGCCAACACGTTTTAGCACCTAGACTAGACCACGCTTTAGATCTCATTTTTACAACACGCATCTCTTCTGCTAAAGTATCCGTCCTAAAATAGTTTCTAGGACGTGATCACAACGTGGTCAACCTCATGTTTGACCTAAAAGCTGTAAAAGCGTCGAGCATACTATGTTATCGCCAAATAAAACTCACCTGCTGGAGTATGTTCACCACTATTTTGAGATCCTTGGAGTGGAACGCCTTCTTTCTGACCTCTGGCCCTAGTATTGCAACCGAAGTATTTAGTGAACACTTCAGATTATGTATGAATATCTCAGCCCGGGAAAGATCAAAACGCCGTGGTTAGTGTGGTAAAAGCAGGACCCTCACTCCAAAAAAGGAATGTAAGCTCAAAAATTTAAAATCACGATATCGAAAAACGCATAATTTCTCCCTTATTATTCGAATGCATAAAATGTTTGACACCGTAGAAAATAGAACCAAAATACCCCATTCAAATGAGTAAGAACGCACGCTTAACAACAAAGAGAAGAGCTCTGAGTCGATGCAGTTATTTAAACGCGGGAACTGTACAAGAGACCCTATTATCTTATTTCTTACACTACGGATCAAATCCACCGTAGATAATCCTGTAATAAACTGCGAAGTCTTCAGCTCATAGAATGCTGCTTCCTCCAACACGGAAGGAAATTTATTGCCTCCACCTCTCCCTGTAAAAACAAATACGTTTCTAAGCCATGTTTCTGTTGATGCAGTAAAAACACTCAGTTGGCTGCTATCAAACCTTCTTAAATTCCTGGCCCAGAGGGTATACACCCCGTTGCTTTTAAACACGTAAAGGGAATGACATTCCTCTCCTTTTGCTTAATGTTTATACACTTTCTCTAACATTAGGCTCCTTCCCTCTCCAATGGAAAAATTCTGTACTTCATTCCCGTTATAAAGGTGGTTCGCGACAAGACATCAACAATTATCGTCCCATTAACCATACTTCAATTTGCTCTAGAGTGTTGCAAAGGATAATTAAATGTCGCATGGCTAAATTCTTATTATCACAAAACCTAATAAACTTATCCCAGCATGGGTTCCTCAGCAAACTTTCGTGCATGACGTGTCAGCTGGGATTCTTCAGTCATGTTAGATCTGCCGATTCTGGAAATGCAATTGTTATACTTCTGGGTATGCGAAAAGCTTTTGACCGTGTGCCTCATAAGCGTCTTCTGACCAAAATGGCATCCTCCGGTATACGTGACTCATTGCTCAGCTGGTTCGTCTCACATCTTGTAGACCGCACACAAACAGTGAACATAGAAGATAACGGCTCGACGCCCTGACCAGTCAACGGTGGAGAAATTCGAGGAAGCGTCCTGGGACTGTTACTCTTCCTTATGTATACAAACGATAAGCGCGAAGTTATCAAGCGTGGCAAATTACCCCCATTCGCTGATGACATCAAACTTGTCTAAACTTTTCCTCCTGGCGATCTCAATTCTTGTTTAGGAAGCATACGGGAGGACTTTATGTCATTAGAGTTATGGTGTCAAACTTGTCCAATGAAATTTCTAGCCAACACATCCATCATCGTTGCACACGATTGTCATATACCAGAGGACTCTATAAAGCTGGTTGGTCATAATATTTCGACTGCCATCCCAGTCCGGGACTTTGGTATGTGTTACTCAAACTCATCCAATTTCGCTGAACACATATCCTTCTTAGTAGACAAAACTAGACGAACGATTGGATGCATTAAGCACTCATTCTTCCTTCCTGCAACTCGACTACACCTTTATAAGTTGTGCGCACGACCCTAATTTGAGTGCTGCAAGTTCATACATAGTCACTAGCTCAAGTTTGATAGGCGAGCTCTGGAGAGTCTCTAACGAGCACTCAATAAAGGTTTAGTGGGTTATCCGTCTCCTCTGGATCACGGCGAACGCTACCAGACGATTGAACTGGATCCTATTTGGCCAAGGCATCTCACGCTGAACACCACATGGCAATTATCCGTTTCAAGAGATTCGCCTTGACGGTCGTTCAGAAGACAAAATGGTACTTTTAGCGCAAACCTTCGATTTTTAAATATTTTCGAAATTTTAAAATCGGAATTTCAGGCAAAGTACCTACACGCATGCTAGTTGCGGAACGTGATTTCTTCAACTTTCGCCGTTTGGAAAAATATTTTCAAGCAAACTCCGGCTTTGGTAGCGTGGTATCTGTTGCAGAAATTGAAATCGACGAATTCTGCGTCATGAGTCGATATATGTTTGTTTAAATTGACCATTAATTGAAAACGGCGTTATCGCACCACTCTTTCGAAACTTGGTATGGCTGCTGCACCTGTGGTGGGTCAAGTGTGACGATGTCAATACAAGGATGCTGGAGTAATGTTTAATTTATTATATTATTATTTTCTTTCATTCATTATTTTATTGTTTTGCCTGTATTCTAAATTGTGGGAAATGGATTATATTGCGACTTTCAAGGCGATGTTTGAGAATCATGAACTTCGCACATTTTCACAGTTCCAGGAATGTCTTCAGTAGTATATGGATGAAGTGGGCGAAGTTCATGATTCTCAAACATCGC
>LUCH01005639.1:7210-33252 GCA_013368495.1 Paragonimus heterotremus | reverse complement strand
CACAGGAAATGGGGGGTTTGAACAGTCGCTGAACGGATAGCACTGCTGTAAGCTACCTTGGTATAGCTAGGTCCCATTCGATGACATTCTCCTCTGTGAAAGCCATGAGAAGACTTTTGAGGGACCGGTTCTTACTTTCTGCCTGTTCATTGTCCTGCGATTGGTAAGCTGTGGTTCGCGTTTTATCTAGTCCTAGTAGCCTACACACCTCACGAACCAAAAAGCTTTCAGAGCAGGAGCCTTGATCTGAATGGAGTTGACCATGGGCTCCCCGAAGGCACACCCAACGGCCGACAATGGCTGTTGCCACCGTCTACTGCTGCAAGCGGGACTGCTTCGCACCATTTGGTGAAGTAATCTACCAGAACTAAGATGTATCGGTCGTTACTAGGTGTTTCAGTCAACGGCCCCACAATATCTACGCCAACCAACGCGTTAGGATACCCTGCAGTCATAACCTGCAACGGTGTTCGACGTCCTATTTGGAGATTTTTGAAGGCACCGTATTTTTCACAAGATTGGCGTAGCAAACTGACACCTCTCGACTGATGTGGCCAGCGAAATGGTTGTCGCGCGGCCGCATCCAGTTTATTTATTCCTACATCACCGGGGTAGCGGTGGCGATTTGTTAGGACGTCATGTACTATGGACTGAGGGGCCACAATCCTTCTCATGTGGGCTGGTCCGCACTAGATAAATAATACTCCCCCGCCATCCTGAGCTGTTCCCACAGCACCCAAAGACAGCGGGATACACAACTTTTTCCTTCCAATTTTTTGCTTATTGGTCTCCCCCTGTTGTTCCGGCGCCCTTCGTGAAGGAGCGCAGTCTCAGGATCTGTCACTTGAGCCTGCTGTCAATGTCAGTATTCCGCGCTCTGTAGGTTGATTAGCGCTGTGTTGCGTGATACAGGACGGACAGTCGCCATGATTGCGCGCGGGACGCCCCGATAGTAAATCCGCCTTAGAGCGTCGTCCGCCGGGTCTTTGCTCACACAGAATATCGTATTCCTGTAGGATCTCCTGCCGTCGGACCAGCTGTCCCTCCCGGTCTTTGAAGCTTTGCAACCAGCGGAGGAATTGATGGTCCGTGCACACATTAAACCTTTTTCCCAGCAGATATTGCCGAAATTGTCCAGCGAAGCAAGCACCTCTTGTACAATAATTCCCCTGGCATTTACTCAAACACCGGCTATAGTAAGCCGTCACTCGTTCCCCACCGTCTTATTCTCGCGGCGGGAGGACCACTCCAGTTGCATGGTCGCCTGCGTCGGTATCCAAGACAAACTCCCTGGCCTTCGGTGGCAAATCAGGAAATGTTAGCACTGGCGCCGTGCCCAGGGCTTCGCGTAGTGCTTTAAAAGCATGATCGCACATTTTGTTCACGAGAACTCCCGATCATTTTGTAACAATCTGGTCAGGGGAGTGGAAATGGGAGTGAAACCAGTGATGAAACTGCGGTACTAGGAAGCCAGCCCCAGAAAACTCCTCAGCTCACTTGCATCCTTCGGTGTGGGCCAAGATCGAATCTTCCCCGTTTATCTTGGGTCTGTGCGGATACCCGACTCTGAGACAAAGTTCCCCAGAAGCGTTACCTCTTTCAGCATGAAGTGGCGTTTTCAGGGCTTAGTTTCAAGTTGACTTCCGCCAGGCTGTCTAACACGGACTCCAAGTTGCGCATATGCTCTAGCTCGGCTCTCCCGTGGACTACGATATCATCCGGGTATACCAGGCATGCTTTGGGAATAAAACCATGCAATGTTTTCTGCATTAAGCGTTGGAATGTAGCGGGTGCGTTCGATAACCCAAGGGGCATAACTTCGAACTCATACAATCCCTACGGCACGGTGAAAGCAGTCTTGGCTCGGTCAGTTTCTTCGACTTTCACTTGCCAATATTCTGATGCCAAGTCCAATGTGCTAAATTACGTGACCCCGCTGAGAGCACCAAAGAGGTCGTCGATTTTGGGCAATAGAAATGCGTCTTTCTTTGTTAGTCGGCTGAGCTTTCTGTAGTCGATGCATAATCATAGGTCGCCGCCTCTATTTCATCAGGACTATTGGGTATCCCATGGGAAGTTTGAAGGTCGGATCACATTCTTCTGCAGCAGGTCATCAGTCATCTTACGTACCCCCCCTGAAGGTGTGTGAGTATCCTGGATGACGGTATCTTGATTGGTGGTGCATCCGCCGCATTAATTCGATGCCTTAGAATGCCTGCGCGACCTAGCCTTGCTCCCTTCCACGCAGACACGTGTGGTTGACTTTTAATTATTGATTTCAAACATTGGGCACTTCGCGGATTGTCAGAAGCCTCACTCGGCTGAATCATCTCGCTAATTTGGCGGTTCTCTTTGAAGGGAACAGTGGTGATATGGAGAGGAAGGCCGGTTTCTGACGGAGCTTTGGACGCAGGTGTCAGATGGGTGTTGCCGGACGGGCTGTTCAGATGAAGGTTAGATAAATTGAGTGCGCACCTAAGACAGCTCGACGGATTCATCCCGATTATAACACAAAATGGAAGGTTGGGGTTCACTCCAAAATTGTGCTCCACATGACATTTGGCTATTGCAACCGGTGCAATGATTCCGCCCTCCGTCGGCAGTTAGTCACCATTAACTGTAAGAATGCTTTGGCAACATGGTTTCCGTTTGCAGCCCGAGAGTTTACGTATTGTGTGTGTGCCGATTACATCTAGTGATGCTCCGGTGTTCAATAAGCCTAAAAATGCTATTCCACGTATTATCTCTACCTTAAGTTCTGCTAATTGTTGGGAGCAGTCGGTAAGGGAAGGAACGTAAACAGGACCACAGGGCTTGTCAGTTCTCGTGTGATTTCCCGGGGGCCGGCTGATGGTTTCGGAGGCGTGATTATTTACCTTGAATTCGTGGTCGGACGGTTTACGTGCTCTGTTCGACCAGGGTCGATGTTCTTGGCCTCCTTCCTGCGAATAGTTAGGTCCGTGAAACCAGTCTGAGTTCCTCCTGTGCGCTAGAGGGCTGTTTCTTCGGTTGGTCGCTTGTGCCGCAAAGCAATATTTTGTCGGTCGACTGACGGCCGCTTCGACCCTTTCGAGATTTTTGGCTAACCGCACAGCGGCACTGAGATCGCCGGGCGGGTGAAGCAGGAACTCTGTTCTCATAATTGATAGGATTCCCTCTACTAGCTGTTCAAGAATTCACTTCTGGAGTTCCTCTTGGAACCCTTTATCATAACTTTGCTCGGCCAGGCGCCGCAATTCACAGACAAACGACCGGACGGTTTCCCCCTCGGGTTGTTTATGAATGTGGAACTGCTGCCGATAGACTGTTGGGTGCATGGGGACGCCTAATAAGCGTCGAAGTTCCGCGAACGTCCAGTCTGATACGGGAGTGTCCTCAATGACCATATCGTATGCCTCTCCGTTCAGCAAGTTCAGAACCAATTCGTTATGAGACTGCGCTGGGAAGTTCCGAAGATAGGCCTGCATTTAACCTTCCCAACGGGAATAGTGGCCCCCCATAGTGGAATTGTCAGAATGTGGAATCGATTAATGCGGTCCTGCTGTTGTCGGTTTCGTCGATAACCTGTCTAGAATACTCGTCAGTGTCTGCGTGAGATAGTTGGAATCTCCGGACTGGAAAGGGGCGACAGAGCGCTGGTCTTCCTCAGGTTTCTTTGCGGTTCTTGATATTTCGAATCCTGGCAGTATCGTCAGATTGTAACATACAGCTAGAAGAGCAGATAGAGATTGTATCCAAGATTGTATTACGCAACTCGCAGCGGTAGTTTAGATGCAACTGTTCTCTTTGCTTTTCTGACTGTTCGTTGACGCAAGGTCCTCGTGCACGACGTTGACTTAGCGGTCACTTCAAATTAAATCCGCGCGCGTAACCTAGTTTCGATCGCTTGTTACATTCACCACTCAAGCAAAACACAAAAATTGGCAACTGGCTATTCGCACCACTATCACATTCGCGTGATAAAATGAAAACCTCTAGGTCAAGGTCCGATCATCGGTCGGAACCAGACGTAGGATATGGAAAGATAAGCACTTGAGGAGGATGAAGCTAGATCAGATCTTTAAAGGATTCACCTTTAAAATATGATATGAAGACGCTGTCAACATCATTTCTTGATATATTCTATCTAGCCAACCATGGCACGAAATAAGTTAAACCGTCCGCCTTAGTAGGATTAGAAAAGCCCACCTAGTGTTGGTTTATCTTTCCCACTCAGGTTAAGCAGATCGCATGGACATCTCGGCAGTTAACGATTTCGCAGGATTCGGCTTGAAGGTCATGCCAAAGAGAAAGCGGTCACTTTGGCGCGAATCCTTGCTTTTCAAATGTTTTCGGAAATGTTAAGTTCGAAATTTCAGACTAAGCATCGATAGTCCCTCAATCGTAAATAGGCAATGTTAGTGGAACAATTCGAATACATTGAATGAGTGCCAAAATTACTTGTTTAATGATGACAAACGCTCCCATTATTTTCGCAAAAGGACAACTTCATGTTTTACAGTTGCGCTGATTGCGGTTCTAAAAATGAAGTGCGTCTTCCGATAACCTGAGGGTGCTTAATTTCGCAGCGTTCTGAGACTATCGTCGAAGTGGAAATATATGACCATACAATGTTAGCATTACGTTCCAATAAAAATACCAACATATTTGATAGTGAAACATGTTTGACAACGCTTCCAGTTTTCTTATCTATACGATATTTTCACTTTTTCTCCCTTCAACTCGGATATTACTTCAGGTTGCAAGCGAGCTGGACGTTTGCCGATTTCGTTCCGTTTCTACAATTGCGCCTAGTAATGTGATATCCATCAACCATCAGTTATGTAGTCACCTTTTGTAACGAGTGGTTCTTAACATATATCTCACAATACCCATTTTTCAGGTCATTGTCAATGTGATAGGCTGTTATTAAGTTGCCCCCAAATCTACTCTACATGAAAAGAGAGGTTCTCAGACTGTTCAGTAGGACTGACAAATCCGAACTGCTTGGGCTAATTACCCACCTGTTTGACTGACGTTGAACTCTTCTCCATCATTTACAATCCTTGACGTAGCATGGAGCACATGCTTGGATGCGCATTAAACCTACGCGCATGATGTCTGAAATTGACTCAAGGAACGGTCGGATGAAGAGCTGCTTAGGTTTGTGTGACCAGAAGGAATCTGGAATTCGCCTTTCACGCTATGGACACTCAGGATGACGTTAACCTCAGTTCATCCGAAGTGAAGGTGTCCGGGTCACTTTAGGATTTCTGTGAAGGTAGATGCATGCAGTACATACTGTAGGACTGCGAAGACTTGTGAGGGCAACATAGGATCTAACACTGGGACTCGTTTGGAGAAAGCCGGTTAGCCTGGACCTATTTGATCGATGGGTTCAGGGTCGGCTGGTGGCAAAACTGTTTCTTAATGGGGCGAGATTTCCCTTCGTATTTTGTGGTTGTTTGTTTATGTCAGCGGGGGGAAGTGCGCAACTTCAGGCAAACCATCGATAAAGAATGTGTACAACGGAAAACCCTTATATGCGCCCGTGAGGTACCGGTTTGTGCACTGTGGTCCCTTATGTAAACTAATCCGTCTCTTGCTGCAAAGTGTCTGCCCGCCGGGTAATCTGCTAACCATCCAGAGGCTTCGCCACGGACGGTGCACTTCGATGGCCTGTAAATCATTGTGGCGTGATCGACTCTTTTGAACGCCTTGGCAATATCCAAGAAAATTCAATCAAATCTATCCTCTTTCTAGATGCTGTTATCTAGTAGGCAGCAGCTGCGAACAAGTTGGTTACGCACGAACATCCTTTTCGAGTTCGTGCTGTTTGTGGACTAACAGACTGTTTCGCTACAGGTTGCACTCAGGGAAGTCGTCTACGGGGCTCAACATTACCTTCCATATCAAGGAGAGTTGAATGGCTGGCGATATATCAGTGCATTCGTTGTCGCTGCTTTCATTTAAACGAGCGTGTTATCGGCACCCTGACAATGTTGGCGGACATTCTTAGATCATGAGGAGGGCAAGAAAAGATGCAGTCAGAGCTTACCGAGTCCATCAGCACAATCTCGGCGAACAGGTTTGTGTGCGCAGTTCACACGGGGGATTCCCTCTGGTAAGCCAGGCTATTCTGCGTCTGGCCGTTTCACAACTGAAGGCCACAATTAATTCGTTGGCTGCATTATTACCTGACTGTGTGGCAGTGCTCAGTGTTCAGACTCGTAAACTCGCACGTGTTGCGTACAGAGCACACCTGCGCCTTCATGGTTGGATAAGGTTAGGTAACTATATTCGGTTGGACAAAAGATACCTGCTCTAGCCCACGTACGTGAAAATAGGAAGAGACAAATGAACTCGAGATTCTGCTTACATTCGATGGACATCTTAATGTGAATAGCTCTCTTATCATGTTTCACAAGAGCCTGCAGCCGGTGTTCATGTAGAATGCGGTCGTAATATGATCGAAACGTGGTTGCTTAGTGACGCCTTCAGTAGATTCACTTCTCACCACTGCTTTTTTAAACTCATAATAATGGTGTAGGCTGAACTTGGACAAATCGAGGACATTATGCCGCCTCAGTTTACCCGTTTGTCCTGTAGTCACAAAACAATCGGGTATTCGAATAAGTAAGACGGGAGTATAGAAAGTACTGCTAAATACCTTGTACATTTCCGTGTAAGGTGCGTTACGCTGAACCTACTTGTGGGTCCACCAGCGTGTCCCATGAAGTTATAACCTCCCATTATGCCCCTCAAAACGGCGCGCCTATAGTTCCGAAATAAGATAACTTCATCGGGGACAATACAACAAGACGCAGGAATGCCCCGCGTGTCGATGTCGAAATGACGAAGCGTTCCAGCAACTTTCTGAGGCCAACAGTTCTGTTAAATGTCTTCAGGTCTACCAACGTCTTCTCCCGCGTACATTCCCAAAGGATGACGTCCAATACGGTAGTTTGACTTAGCGTGACACTATAATATTCGGCCGGTTTGGGGAGATTGACCTCATCTGTACTTGTAAATAACTTATTTTACACGTCCGCTAAGTCTTCAGAAAAACTCACGGCCCTCCTGCGCGTTCAGAAGGAGCTTTTTCATTCATCTGAAAAAACTGCTCACATTCACGTCCGCGAGGCCTCCGAGACCCCGAAGATACCGTCTTCCTTTGCCTTTGGAACGGCATACCTCATTCGGTCCGAAGTGGCCTTTATATTGGGCACGGTCATGTGCCACTTCGCTCTTCACGAGTGTTCTCAGCCTTGTGCCAGCTGCTGGCACCCCGATTACATGCTTGTTCTTTAATTGGAACATCAATGTACTGTCTGGATTTTTATCTGGTCCACTTCTCCCCTTGTTTTCTGATTGGTCACAAACCCTTTAAATATGATTTATTTCGCGGCCCTGTTGTCTGTGGACCTAGTCACAACAAATCAGCTAAGTTCACGTCTGAATTCCTGACCTTATAGGAAGATGATTACTACTAGGATGGTTCATTTGGAGGAAGTTTATGTTCCTGACACAGCCACTCATCAACGTACCCCGCTGTTGTTTCCGTTCAGATTGTCCGTGAAATATTAACGACGCCGGTCTTGAGGGGTGACAGACAACTGCACAAGAACAGAGGTATAACTGGGGTAGCTGGCAAACCATTTCAGGTGACCAGAAAACCTTGCAAAGGGGGGATGAGTTATTATAAGTATGGCGGTATACTGTCCAAGTGAGTTGCGATAGGTCGGTACATTTGATTTTCTCTTTCCACTACGATTATTCGTTTCAGCCAGCCACCTTTTTTACTTAATGCTGGAGGCGGTGAACTTTTGTAGAACATCTCCATATGAGTCCATGAAAAGACATCACTGTGGCCAAACTTATGTTTAGTAAGCGTGGCAATAACAGATGTTATTCTGAGGTAGGCGCCCACAGTATTCATTGTGATGGATGTGCGAAATGATGCCACCGTCTGTGTAGCAAGCTCCTAGGTAGACCCGTGATTCATAGGCGATGCACAAGGAGTTAGTGCCTGCTCGTGAGCCGTGTATGAGTAAACATTACGTTTATACTACTGTTGTGCACACCGAATTGAACCAGGATAAAGCCCCTGAAAGTGGCGTTTCACCTGTTATGTTCTCTGAAGAAGACAGGAGAATCAAGAAAGTGAGATATAATAAACCAAATATTGCTGGTAAAAATGCAAAACTTTCCAACAAGATGAGAAGTTGAAACACTATCCACATCATCAGAGCTGAAAGAAAACATTTTGCGATATGTTAACATTTTGCCCACTCTCATCAGTCGCAAGCGTAAAACATCCCAGTTATATACATCACACAGATAGGGATGAAAGGGGACTAAACACGCTTACAAGCACACCTGTGTCTTCTGCTCAAAAAGGGATGGGCAGCACCTCAGCTTTATTAGAAGGCAAGTAGTTGTGTCGCAGCAAGTTCTTATGGTGAGAGATTTCAGTGTTCCCGAGGTGGATTAGTGACTGAGGAATGTTGTCAGTGATACGTTTGGTAAGTCGTTGCCAGAACACCTAAATGAGCCAGCATCAGTTCAGTTACTTAATGAGGTCACCAGGTGGGGGGGTGTAGATTGTCACAGTTCCATACTGCATCACGACATAAAACCCCAATGTCGTTTTGGGCTTGAGATTCGGGACACCGTTGGGCAGAAGTAACCACGAAGCCGCAAGTCCCTGACTAAGTCGTGTCTGCGTCCAAACCCTGTCAAGTTTCGTAGATCTCTTAAAGGCGTGAACAGACAGCGAACAAGGTCGGGTGGAAAGCAGGTAAATTGGGTAGATCGTCATTATACCAACGATGTCCACAAAGTCTGTACCGCAATAAAAGACGGTCTCACAAACTTACCAGTCAAGCGTGTCCCATCATAGCGTGGTCGCCGTAAGGAAAGACGTTGACGGTGGATGACGTGCGGATAGCGTTTATGGGGATGAATGCTAATCGTAGACCGTGAGCTTCTGAGCTGTCATGTTCAGGAAAATTATTTTCCTGGGCAGAATCGTTTTAGTAGCTTGGTAGCTGGTGCGGTAATTGAAGTCATCGAAATCCGCCTCATGGACTCCTATGCCTATGTTTTAACTAACCATTAACTCAAAACCATTTCGTCGCAACCGTTTTTTGAAAATCGTCACGGCTGCTGTTGTGAGCGGTCACGTGTGGCAATGTTAACAAGAAAATATTGGGGTTGTTTTCAATTTGCTTTTTTCATGCTTGCCATTCGTTTGTTACCGTATTTTCAGTGGTTTATTTTTTTGTAGTAAATGGATTATATTGCGGCTTTCAAAGCGATGTCTGAAGATCGCGAAGTGAGCGCTCTCTCGCAGTTTCAGGAGTGTCTTCAGAGGTACATGGACGAGGTGGGCGATATCTACGTTCGTGGGACGAGCCGTGTGTCAAAAGCTGCTCTGAAGTACGGTAAGGCACGGTGATGTGGTTTCCTAAAAGCCGTGCGGATTTATTATCGTTGTACGAAGTACAAAAAGCGTGGGAGTGTATGCAGGGGTGTGCGACGTGTCTAGTGGGTTAACTGTTGTTAGTTTTAACGAACCAGTTCCCGCGACACATGTTGCGGATCACCATTTCATGTGATCCGACGGGATGTGTGTCTGGTTTTGAGCTCTTTTGAGTTGAGGGCGACCGCCCCTTCAGTGGAGTAGGATTACGGAATATGATAATGGTATATTTCTCAACGCACCTGGTAGAAGAAATTACTTTGTGGAAAGCATAGGACGTTGTGCGTGTGTAAAAATGGACCATGTGGACCAATCAGGAGCGCCCAAATCTCCGGAATATACGGGATGACCGATCTGTACAGAAAAACCCGAGAGAATGGTATGCCTGATACATCAAAATCCCTGCCCTCCGGCGAACCATGTGGGCCAATGTGAAGCGTTGGGAACCGGGAAAACAACAGGAAGGCAGATGTGTTCTTGAACAGCGATCACCCGGACCACGAACTTAGCGCAAGTTGAAAATGAAAATCGAAAAACAATACGTGAAGAATTAGAATCGAACAGAATACCAGACTGTTGGATAAATAAAGTGAAAGACAAAATGGCGTCCGTACGGCATATGGTTGCAAACGATGCAAAAATTGGTAATCGACTATTGAATGGAATAGGAACAAATTGGAACATAAACTGAACAAGTGAACTTGGCTGAATGGCGTCTATGCGGTTTATGGTTGCAGACGATGCAAACATTAGTGATCGACTATTGAAGGACTCAGCGGTTAATTATGTAGCATATGTTGACCTTAATAGCTGCTCCGTTCAGTTTGCTTAGACCATACTCAACGCCTAACTACGTTGTATGCGTTCACACTACTAGCTACTCCGTCCAGTTCGCTTAAGCTATGATCAACGCCTGCGTATATAGTATGCGTTCACAATATTAGCTGCTCCGTCCAGTTTACTCAGGCTATGGCCGTTGTTGATCAGAAGAACACGAGAGAAATCAGAATGAACGTGTATTTAGGTCATTGGGGATAAGTTGTTATGATCCCCTTCAGTCCTCGCCAAATTGAGACAACACACTGGCAGCTGTCAGTTATTTCTGCAGGCGTTTAAAACGTAGACCGATACTCATCAGATGCATAAGCGTCCATGATACGAAGTAGGAGGGTTGTAGCTGAAATGGTAGAAGTGAGAATCAATGTTTTCGTCGGATAACTGACGAGTATCAAAGTTCATCATTGTCTTCTAGATGAATGAACATTGACTCGAGTACACTCGGCAAACTATATTCAAGTGCAGTCAGTAAGCAATAAACAAAACAATACGCACGTTCTTATTGATGGGGTGGTAGGTGTTACCCATGTTTACACCATACCGTAGGTAGAAACAACCAGGTGATAACGTAGACCTTTCTCCACCGGAAATGCTATAAGAGAACCAAGTTGAACATATAATTTAGATGAATAATTACTCAATGACCGTGGCGGCATAGCGTTAAGTAGGAATTATATATTTCGTGTACAATGTAATACAAAAGCAATGCAGTCGAAAATTACAAATTCAATTACATCCTCAAAACCACGCAAAATTGATCCCTTCTGCCGAATAGGAATATGTATTCCACCACGAAAATTCCGAGGGAAGCATTTGCAGAATGAAAAATCGATCAAGAAAGCCAACATTAAGCATTTGTCGAAAAATGTGGTGACATTTTTCTCAACAAAAGTGCGAACATGGTTAATTTTTAGGTGTAGCTGATTTTTCTCATTGCAACACAATTTTTGTACTCGATGAAATCTGTATATTTGTCCCGTGATGTGCATTTTACTATTTCATGAAAAATTTGAAACATCTTTTTCCGCGCCTAAATAGCCGTTTTCAACTCGTTTCGGCCTTGAAGCACATAACCGGCGGACTACATAAATACCGTTATAAGTGTCGTAATCTTTTCAGTTGAGAGTGTTCTTCATTGTCATATTTTCTGCAGGTCACCTCTGCCTTATTCCTGCGTATATCCTAATTCCATGGAAAAGTTAATAACAGTGGTAAAACATGGCGAATATAACTGATAAGACACAACTTACCTGTGCAGTTTGTGTGCATTGTCCTAAGTTGAAGTAGGTTTATAGGCATTCCTCATGTGTGTATTTTCATAAAAACCTTAGTATTCATGTTTCAACAACAGTTTCACTGTCAAAGTTATAATCACACCTTCCTGCTCAATTACGTCCAACTTTAAATATAAGCATGTTTCCACGTCTATGACATCAATTTTCATTATATTTTACCTTCAATTCTCCGAAATAACGTAGAATGCGACCTCGCGTTATTATTGCCATTAATCCCTGTGCCATTGAACTGCCGCAAATTCCTTGCTTACTTCTTCGAAAGATTGAAACAACGAAATCTTCAGGAAACAGAATTCTAAGACTTTAGGAACTGCACCGTGTTCCAAAATTTCAGCACTTTTACTGGCTACAAAACATTTCTAAACTAACTCATAACAGAGATACCCACGGTCTACCGAGTACACGCAGCCTTTATGGGTGGTCGGATGAATATCATCTACCGCTAAATATAAAAAATGTAATCAGCTGCTTTCTGGAAGTCAGCTAGGGTTGGCCGGCTTTCTTAGTGGAGAATGGCAATAGAGACGGCTGGGGAGAAAAAGGTCAGTTTAGGGTTTTAGGGTTCCCATGGCTGAGGTTTTTGTTCATCAAGCAATGTCTGAAAGCTGCAAGAAACGTATATGTTACGGAAAGCTTTCGCTTCAAAGAAAGCGGAGATGCCACGGTTGCTTCTTAAGGCACCTTCAAAGTGCTGTGTGCTTGTCTAGAGCCTCAACGTGACATGAGAAAATACGATGCTCTCGAAAGTTTAGGCGTTCTTCACCAGGCTGCGGGAGAAAATGCGGTGTAAATTGTATGAAGACAGACTAGAAAGAAATGTTATCCTTTCTGTTGCGTGAATGAAGATCAGATGGAACCCTATAAAAACCTTCACGATTTTTGACAGTGGCTGAAATTAAGGCAATATATGTGTTCAAGCTACATAAGGTTCTATCTCAGGGGCCATAATCTTGAGTTGGGGAAGATGAGAGTTGCCACGTCAATTAGGAATAATTCCTTCTTTGCCTAATTACCAACAGATGGAGCAAGTTTTCCCGGAGCATAGTAATTTCTGTTAGTGTGGCGGATTTCAAGGAAGGCTTGGTGAATGGTGATATCTTCTCTCCATCGACCGGCTGCGAGAGGTTTGCAAGAGTGAGCTTCCTGTACACTAGACTTCTTGTGGACCCAATCTGGTCGTTTTCATTTTTATTGTCGTTATATCTCTTCAACTTATGGTTATTTCGTTTACGAAATTAGCTCTAATGTGTGAAGTTATTGGCCCCATGCAACAGACTCATGTTAGCCAAAAATTTTCCTCTTGCTTAAGGTCCTTTCAGTAGAAGAATAAATTTGTGTGTATCGGTGGCGGCTATGTTTTCTGGTAGCACTGATTGCAACCCTTTACTTTTTACATGGCAGCCCTCGTGGTTGTTCAGAGGGGTAAAAAGTGTTCCACCCCTACCACCACGACACTAGGTGCCCAAAGAAGCTAGCTGGTGTAAGAAACTGAACAGCTTCTGGAAACTGAAAGGAAATGAACTAAACTACGTGAAGATGGTAGATCTTCCTACCTGACCGCTTCACTTGAGAAGTTAACCACATTCACTACATTCTCAGACTGTTGTAATCCATGTAGTCGATGAAAATTAGAAGTGGGTGACATTGAGGCGGATTAGACAAACACAATTAGGGAAGTGACGGTATGCAAGAGGTTGCAACAATACCGAATGCCGTGACCCCCGAAAAATGGACTGAGTCGCTAACAGCTGAGCGCAACAGCTGGCCAGCTCCAGCATACATATAATCCTAGGTTGGTCTTAGGGAAGTGCATCTTAATCTATTTGTGAGCAGACTCATTTATGAGAAATAAAGGTTTCGGCTGGATTTGGATGGGCGACAGAAACAATAGACCCAAATGGAACAAGCATTCTACCGGCTGAGCTACGAAGCCACTCCAGGAGCTCGGAAACTTCACGCTTGGCTCCCATTACCCACCTGTCCTAATTTCTAATATGGATTCGGAGAACGACCGCTGCATCTGCATTCGAACCTCAACCATGCGAAATTGTGACCCAACCCTATCCACCCGAATGTTTATCCCTGTACACTCCAACACTTCTGTTCCCGGTCGTTAATTGGTCCATGATCCGGATGCTCTTGTTTTATCATGTCAATTCGATGGCTGTGTGAGTAACCAGTTGCCGGTCATTTCACTTTGTTCGGGTGGTGCGTGCACCCTCTTTTTATGCTCGGCTCGTCCCCATCCTTTCTGAGCCTGCAGACCGCTCGGAAGAATTCTGTCGGGCATGAATGACAATTGATATGATTATAGTTCATTTTTAACCTGTTCGGCACCAAATTGTAATTCATTTTTCGGAAGCGATCCGTTTATTGGAATTGTTGAATGTCTAATTATTAGCTTTGGTAATTTGTTCAGTCGTACCGAGGCATTGTGATGCAATCTTATTTTTACCATATGGGATCGTCGGTTTATTGCTACGCGTCGCTCAACGTCTTCGTGAAGGATCGTGCAACTGTCATTCGATTTTCCAAGAAATTCACACATCAAAGCTATTGTTGTTCAATAAAGTGATAGTTTGAGTGGCCACTTAGGGGAGTCAAAACGGTGTGGCGCTAAAATATGAAATTCAAAATCAAATTTTTCGATCAAAATTCCAAAAATACTTTCTATTGAGGAGATAAATTGTGTGGTTGTTTTCCGTTTGAGATAGTATTCACCCCTAGCACGTGACCAGAAGATTTGCCTGCTTGAAATATAGCGGACGACCTTTTTTGTGGGTCCACCCACTAGCCAGTAGGAGGTGCTGATCTCGGCATTAGGCAATTAAACTTTGGTATTTTCTGCATTTGAAATGATGGGTGCTTCTAACAGGATACCCAGGAGAAACGAGGACAGGCTGACTGCTGCTGTTATATTAGGGTGCAGCTGGCGCATTATACTCCGATGACGGTTCAGTGTGTTTAGACCGACAGAGGCATATTTTCATGATCAGCGTCCGCGGTCGCGTTTGCCTAGTTTTGATACGGACGATAATCACGGAGGTAAATTCCTGCTACAATATGCGAAACCGCTGTGGGAAGCCAGCTGGTTGGGCTGTTGTTGTGGATCGCCGCGCGAAACTGAACGATGGTAGACCACCAAAAATTATGGTGCATGGAAGCTGTAGCTGACTTGTAGCTGTTGAGAGGTGAGGGTTAATTTATGCGTGGTAGACAGAGAACGAATGAGTTCTGAGTAGATCCCGCCGCTAAGTTAATGCGAAGCTTTCAAGTGCGTTTTCGGACTGAAATCGACGATTGCAGATCAAATGTGCTAAATGAGCAAGTGGTAGCAATCGTCCCCATAATTTGTTGATATGAGATAGGTCTCGCTGTTCGCCAAAACTACGTCGGGGACTCCATGTTGGCGGAATCTGCGGACAGCGACCGTGGAAGTAGACATTGTCTGAAAGAGTGTAAATACCACTGGCTACTTGAGGTGAGTACCTGTTAAGAAGAGGGAAACATTTACGTCCATTCATGTGATCGGTGTGGTCCAGACACCCACCTGACCATCAACCTTTAGATGGCTGCCAGAAAAACGGAATCCTACCCGCCTAGCAGCTTGGCGGCCACCTGTAACTCGGAACATCGTTTGACCAGGTTCAAGGACTGTATCAATTTCCCGTCAGTAAGTACATCTGAAGGCACTTCCCTACAATCCGCCAGCACCAGAGTGTCCAGACTGGAATGGGGAAACAGCTGGCCAGAAAAAGGGGGCGTGAATGGGGCTTGAATCAACCACGGCAGGAGGACCACGATGAAGAAGTGGTTGATGGAGGTTATTTGAGAGCAGAGCTGCTGGTTAGGTCGCTGGAATGAACTCGATAGTTCGTTGGATAGTGGGACCAAGGGAACTGCACGTGGGGTGTCGGTATGGGCATCTGATATCCTCGGACAGCTTCAGTAAGATGGGGGGCACGTTCCCCTCATTGGCCTAGGTGTTGGTGAGTGTGTCGTTAGCGGGGAGGTGGCGGTTGTTGATTAGGTGGGAGGGACCATCGGCTTGTTCATACTTACCCGTGCGATGTCGGTGAGTTGAGAACTTACGTCTCAGCAGTGTGGTCGCAGGGGAGTGCAATGGATTTGCTGGGTGTTTCGTGGTGTCCTTCTATTGTCCAAAGATGGACAGTGAAGACGTGGGCTTGGTTAGCAGAGGGACGTTCGGATCATGCAGAATTCTGGAGAACTTCTACACCGCGAAAATGATGGTCACGGCTTCACTTTCCATCCGTTCACAGCCCTCTTCCGTAGAATTAGGTGTGCGTGAGATGCAAACAGTGGCCTCCTCAAGAAAATTTCGGACGATATGCAATAAGGCGGCGCGAACACCATAGTTTGCACCTTTGGCGACGACTACGATCAGAAGTATTGAACTTACTGCATCGACCACGAGTCTGAACCAAGTATTATCTTCAAAGTTGCAAAAGAGGTGCAACAATCGGGACAACAACACCAAGGAGCGTCCCTCGATAACGGACGACTGAGTTGGGACGAACGACGTTTGGCTTCAAAGGGAGAAAAGTGTAACAGCTAGGGAGTCCGTGAAGGAACTAAGGTGCTGATACCCTAGTAAGAACGGGAACCTGCTAAATGGCGCGAATGTTCTCAAAATCTGTGTGACGACTCGCGGCATCAGTAATAAGACCCAGTTATTTGGCGGACACGAAGAACATATAACACCTGTTTATTTAAAACTGGAAACCGTGATGTTGGACTGGTTTGAGGACCGCTATAATTTGTTCTCGGGGTTTGAGTGTTGATCAACGTATTACAATATTGTCACCAGGGTAGTCGGCCATACACCGCAGACCACCAGTCGGCGCTTTCATTATCTGCCAGAAAAGAGCTGGTGCTGTCTTAAAACCAAACTGGAGAAGACTGCAATTTACATTGATCGAAGGTGGTCCACGACTTTTCGGTGCTAGCTCGATTTCAAAATACGTTTCAGCTAATTCTATTGTGGAGAAGTATGTACCATCGTTGAACATGGTATATACACCCTCTGGAGCTAGAAGAGTTTAATAGAATAGCTCGAAAGTAGCATTCCGCATGTTGGGGAAGTTGTACTGGTCCTGGTGTACAATTTGAACCTCCTCACCACGACGACATGAGCGGATTAAGCGGAGCAATGGACTGACATCAAAACTTCAACTTATCCTAGACGTCTGGAATCTTGATCTGCAAACAACAGGGCTGCGTAGTGGGCCGACATTTGAGATGGAAGAACGGCTGACCACTACGACACAGCTGTAGAAAATCTTGGGTGCGGTAGCATAAACCGAAAACATCTTGAAACATGGGGGCAGAATGCCGGATGAAGTGGTCGGGCAGACTTGGAGCTAAAGCTGAAGACTGCACCTGACTGCAAATGGCCAGGATTAGAACATCAACAAGACCGTGCGGTTCAAGAAATCAAAGTCCAAAATCGTAGAGATCATAGTTGGAGACGCAGTGCTTTCTCTCAGTGGTGCTGTCGTGGAGTGATACCAACCAATCTGGTCCAGTTGTTATCTGCATTGAGCCACCGCATATACTTATCGCTGCTGAGCGTGTTTGTTGTACATGAGGAATAAAAAATGACCATCATGACCTTCTGTAGATAGGTACATGTCGGAGGTCGTGCAGAGCTATGGGTTAGCCAGAGGGAATGTTATATGAACAAACAGCGATCAGCGATCGGCAACACTTGTTCAGAATGTGACGAGCAAAATGTTAGATCTGCTTATCAAGCAAAACCAAGCCGGTGTTCCAAATCATGGATGAGGGCAGGTATGTTGCTGGTGGCTGGCAAAAGCCACTTCCACGACTGTCTCATGGTGACAGCAACAATAGTGCTGTCGAATGGTACGAAACCTGTGCAAGTGCTTCGTATCAGGGTAGCAACAAACCAACGGAGGCTTCTAGGTTTTTGTAGCATTTGTTTGTGCTGGTTGCTTAGGGCTAAGTGACTCCCAGCTAAAAACGGTATAAATGGCATTTGACGCCCATTCCGGTTGCTGAATCGCTACCGAACCGTACTTAAGGTTGGCCGACCTCTCGTATTTATGTACGGCCTGTTGCAGCCCCATGTTTACCTCTGGTAGAGTCTATCTGAGAGCCTAACAAGAGGGCCCGTACAGCCCGATGATTGGGGATTGCAGATGAAGGACAGAGACCGGAACTGGTCCCAAGTGGAAGAGACAGGTCTAAACTGCTCGCACTGGAAGATGACAGCCACCGCTCATGGCAAACTTGCTCACATCAGTTTTGACGGATTGAGTGCACCGTAAGTTTCAGATGAAGAGGAACGGGATATTTTTGGAGGTCCCTGTCAACTTCTTGACAAAGTCCGCGAAACCCAGAGCCCGTAGTTCTGCTGGCAGGATACAACGAATGCAGCAAACGTATTTCTCACGGTTCGGTTTCCAAAAGGGATGGACGGAATTCCGACTAATCCAATTATGATGCCAACCCGATGTATCGATTGTATAACACTTCGAGGGAAACAGCACTTCTAAGCCGATACAGGAAGGCGTAGGTGTTCTTGGTCAGATGATCCAATGCTAACAGATCAGCAATGGTTAGAAGGATGTGACAAAGCTAAACAGGTAGCAAACAGTTGCATTGTCCGGATCTGCAGCTGCATCGCCTGCTCAAGATGTGGGAAGGAAGACACGGCGTAGAGTGAGATCAAAATGAATCACCAACCCCCGTCCATATTAATAAGTCATAAATCTCGTAGTCGACAAGGTCCAGGAACGGTTGACGTACGACGGTATGAAATGACACTTGAGAACACGCAGAACATTTAGTAACAATAGCCAAAACTCCGGGAGAACAATGAAGACTGCGACCTTTAGCTGCGGAAGCTTGTGCTTCC
The DNA here is from genome assembly GCA_013368495.1 of Paragonimus heterotremus. Lineage (NCBI taxonomy): Eukaryota > Metazoa > Platyhelminthes > Trematoda > Plagiorchiida > Troglotrematidae > Paragonimus > Paragonimus heterotremus. Next base: position 14,753 of record LUCH01005639.1, on the reverse strand, counting down.
AAGTGAAGATGACGCGGCCGGCCTGCATGATTTTTAATGACCTTGGAGAACGCCAACCCAACTGATGCAACGGAAGCGAAGTTGGTCAGTCAGGAAACAAAGAAGAAACACACCGAAGTTGAGTTCCAGCGCGTCGTGGTTCGAAAAGATGAAATTCATAAGCAAAATATATATTTCAAATTACAATTCAAGAATCACCTCCGAAGAAAACGGGCTTTTCTTAACGCAACTATGTAACTAGTACCAACGCTGGTTTATTGGGCGGTTACCTTTCTACATGCCATCGTTTTCTGTGCCACTGACGTAATTGCATGCAGTTCCGGTGAGCATCATATCCTACTGGCCGGAAGTAGCCTTTCCACTGCTTACCGAACTTCCGTAGATTTAAATGACTGACTGATTCGTGGACGGTAAAATACCTGAAACTCTGAAGACATGGAAACCATAGTTTTTGGGGGCGGACAGTTTTGGGTTAGTTCACACCTTCGTTGATTGCAAGCATATGAAATTGGCGAGTAGAAATCTACTTTCCAGAAACATAAAACAAAGGTAAAGGCGACCGGAAAAATAATTTATAGGAATTCGCTACGAGTAGTAAAACGAACGACGTAGACCCCCAGTGGTCTGTGCTTGTCGGGCTGGGTTATTCGGACGACGGAATTGTTCCACAGTTGGGATAGTCCTAAAGATTAAACCACCCACTTCACCATGAATTTCCGATTGGCGCAATCTCATTTCCACCACCTCGGTTATTAACAACATGCGACACTTGACGATCCGCAACGCGGTGGCGGGGGCACGGTAGGCGCTGGGTGACACTGTCTCCGTGTTTATGTTGGATAAGACTGATCAACTAGGCCGGAATTGCTGAATTTATTTTTTGTCCCGGGGCCAAACTAAACAGAATAATGTTCACGAGTTTCTTCTGACAACTGCATAATGGTGTGAGATACATAAACGCAACAATGAGAAAATTGAAACACAAATCACGAATGGACCAATATAGTTGAGCGTGTTTTGACGCCTACAGTTTTGAATGGAATGGGAAAACAGAATCGGGGACATCATCGGTCTTGTTGATGGCATCGTTTGTTATACTTAATTTAATATAACTATACCAATGTCAGATGAAGACATACGGAAAGCTGTCTGTTTGTTGAAGCTCCATTTTTCATATACTGAATAATGACCAAAAGAAAGGTAGACGCATATTCTATATAAAAATTCTCTACAGGTGCTTCACCGATTACGGTTCGGAATCGTAGATTAGAGCGTCTGCGATCATATCTGTGGTTCGGGATTCATTGGCTCCGGAAACACATACCCGTTGAACCAACGAAGGAGGACATCCAATCCAATTTTTCATGCCCCAGTGCAATGCCATTGCCTGCCTGTCTCATTGCTTTTGGTGCGACGAGGTGTGAGTTTTGTAAGTTAGGTCAGGTGAGTCTAAAGGCAAGATGGTAACGAATCCCATGTGTGAACTACTAAAGCTGACGGGGAGATATTGCTTCATTTGTAACAGGTAGATTGCTACTGCTGATGGCCTATTGTCGGGAGGTCTCATTCAGACTACTCAAAGACAACTACTACAGGGGAACTCGGACCAGAAGGCTACAGGTGAACTTTGTTACTTGTACTTGTGGTGTTTTCATGCAGTCTGCTAAATATGAATTTCAGAAAGTGAATCGCAAACGCAGTCGTTCTCACTCAGGAGCGAAGCAGTCGTTTTCCTAACGTTTGAAAAAACAGAGTGGCACCCGCAACCTATGGGACGGTCAGATTGTCTGACGTTTTGTGGAAACTCCTCGAGAAACATGACAGGGAGATCGAAGCTCATTTGCCTCTCTACAGCCTTAGTCAACTTCAGCTAGAATTCAGACGATGGCACTTCTGCCTCACAACTTCTCTCACTTGGGTTAGGGATACAGCCGCAGCAGATAGGAATATTTACAAGGCTGTATATTTTATTGATGATGATGCAACAAACCAAAAGATATTTCGTCAGGTTATGTTTGAGAAAATGCGCCTTTTTTGAAGGATGCGTGCCAGATGTTTGTATATCTTCGACCTACGGACGGTACTTTAGTGTCGAACCAAGCATCTTTTCCTATAACACTGAAATGTAGGGAGGGCCAATCGGCTCTGTTTTTAAGTTCTTTTTCTTTCCACCCTCGTGCCGATGAGCCATGTACTTTCCTACCTCCCACCGCTGATGTTTGCGTACGGTTTTGAGAGAAGCCAGACTGTAATTATGTGAGGAGGATGAACGACCATGCAGCGAGCTCGAAACCAGATTAGAAAATTGTTAATTGTGTTCATTACCAGTGAACCGGAATATTCAATCACTCACTCAGTCGTTTATTCATTTACAACCGGCTCGAGTTGACCGGATGACGGTGGAGTTTGGACCGTCGCTTGACCCAACGGTTGTATGGGATATCCTAGAGAACAAAAGCGTCAATGGAAGGTTAAAAGGTGGTAAACAAAGTCTACGCAGAATTAATGGAACCGATTTTAATACAAGAAGCCGTTAACTGCGGCACATTATTATCTCGGGTAGTGTTTCTAACCGGTTATTCGGGTGATTATAAAGAATCCAGGAAATCAGGTGATACACATTCATTTTGTTTAATGGACCAATAAGGGTCTTCATCTTTTGTAATCACGTTTTTGCATTACAACTGGGCAGTTTTACCCGACTGCTGTTGATTTCAGTAAGTAATGTCCGGTGGGACGAACAATGAGCGGATGTGCGGCGTACGTGGTTAAGAGATCGCAGACTGTGTAGTGTGATTAGTTGGCCTATTCAGTGGGCATCTTAATCATTCCGGACTACTCGCCGGCGAGCTGATATATCGCCCATCTGATCATTTCACCTGATATAGACAGACAGCGATGTTCAAACAAAGCTGGTCCGTCGACACTTTCATTCCGAAAAGGTTGCGCTTCCCAACCACAGGGCAAGACAGAACGTACAGAAGCATACTATACTTCTCCTTTCACCAACGGCAGGATATCTTTTTGACACCAAAGATGACAGAGTTTTAAAAATGCAACTCGTACTTTTGTTAACCTGGCTGATATCTTGTCAGCAACATTACAGGCCAATGAGGGAGTGCTACCCGTGTGATCAAAACGTCCCACAGTCTCAAAGTGATTATCTGTAAAAAAAGAACAGGGTTGTAAAAGCTCCAGTCTTAAGGGAGCACTTCGCACTTTTAAGGTGCAGGGGGCATTTCAAGAAAGACAGATCGTCCATTCAACAACATTCACCATGGGTGGTGTTGATAATGTACACTTCGGAGTCAATCAATGATGCGTGATCAATTGAACCACTTATCACTTAGTGTGGGCGGCCAATTAACGTCGATAAAGCCAGTGGTTAACTTCAAATAACCAAGAATTCGTTAATTATTCGCTCCGTCCTAGTAACAAAGGCTGCAGACTGTATTACAGACTGACCTAATGCGGTACTGTAAAAAATACTGACGACCAAGATAAACGTAACAACCTCCAACTGAAACGCCTCGTGAAAATCGGAGTTGTACAATGTCAGTAGGCTGAGTAATGGCTGGCATCGAATGGACACTAAAATTGGTAGCCAACGCAGTCGAAGTCAGCGCAGCAGTCGGCGCAAAAACAGGGTCGATATCGAAGTTGAACGGCTTACCAGGGACGATTTTGTTATCAAACCGGGAAAAAGCAATGATGGGAGCAGCTTAAAAAAGGACAGGCTTCTTGTCGTTTAAAAAGCTGGTTCACTGGGCCAACAGGAGATGTGAGACTGCCTTGGAGAATTGCAGGACTGACTGAACTGTCTCGAAGTTGTCGTCTTAGAGCCGGCGGAAAAATACCATTAGTTGAACAGGACAAAACGAGGAACAGACGGGTGCAATTCATGTGGGTGGTAGAGGGCGATGTCTAATATAAGTTATAAGCAAGTGGTTTAACGTCGGTTACACAATACAAATAGAATTGTTCAACGACTACCTCGCTGTCTTATCGGGTGACCGAATATGGCAGACTAGTAATATCTGTTGGGTCTCAGACCCGTACGAACGGAAAGCAGGTGAGGTTGCAACTTTGAAAAATGGAAGATCGGTTGAAATTTTAACAGACTTCAGCAGCCTACGATCAGAGGACTGCGACAATTTCAACAACTCCACACGATGTTGACAAATAATCGGAGCAGGCAGCAACAGATCGATGGATTTTTAATCCTTACTACACTTCCCTTCTGAGCAAGGTTTACTCCAGCTGCAACAAGCTATTCGGATTTTCTACGTCTACACACTGGTGTGAGTAGCTGCAACAGCGATTTGAGGACTTCTGTTATATTTGGCTCTCATTGGGTTCCTAACCATTTATTTTGCCGGCTCACCTTAACCCGAAGTTGTTGTCTCTCATTACGGAACTTTACTGTGTGGTTACATTCTACTACTACATGGCCCATCCATTATTTGTAAGGAACTTCATATATTCGCCTTCTGTTACACTTGGACCTCGTTGGTTTCCACATTTAACCTTTGAAGCAGGCCAAGCAACAGTACACCGACTAAACCGTTTTGCGGTCCACTGCTCCCCAGCGGTTTCTTGTGCACTTGTCGCGTTTTAGGTACACGGCTTCCGCGCATACGCTAACTCAGGCGCGTTCATTCGTTAGTCTCCCGTAAGCTAATTTTATGAACAGTTGACTGGCGTGGCATTCCCAGAACGCTAACTCGAACAGCGGCTCTCTCAACTTTCATCGCAGCGGGTGGCTGCAAGCAGGCAGAACAGGTGGAAACATCTCCTTCCACTTCTCTCACTTTGCACCTATGCATTATACAGATGTTAGACGACTCCATTTTGTCAGGTGGTCTGATTGGGTGTTGTGTAGCGCTGCGTTAACTTCTTGATCCCTTAGCACTTCACCCTGTTCAGAAACTTCTCGCTTTTAAAGCGGGGCCATGGTCGAGCAATGTGCTCCATAGTATTCCATGTCTTGAAGTGATGTATTCCACCACGGCTCTGCACAAATCACCCACACATTGTTTGGATGTAGTTGTTGCCTCGATTCTTATCATGAGGTGTTCCGTCATAGCACTGATGCACTGGTTACTATAAGACGTTACTGAATAGGGCCCATTGCGTCCATCGACTACTATTCCCCATTTTTCCGACAGTTAATGGCTGAACGGGATATCGTTTCGAACAGTTAGAGCCCTTCGGCAACCTACATTATTAGCACGCACTCACAGGTTTTGACATCATATTTCGTCCCCGAACAGTAGGCTTTTCGCTTTAGCGTTTATTGAGCTCGACGACAACCTGTGCGAACTAGTGGATATTTCTTCCCGCTTCTCGCCCCCGACTCCACCAGTATAAACGATACGCTCGTTGCATCCTGCAACTGGCGCATTAAACTTCCCGCGCAATTCAACCAGAAATCGGGATTGTACACTCTCGAAGCTTTCTTCTCCGGATGTTCTTCAACCTTTGGGGGTTGTCCACTCAATAGAAGAATGCTAACCACCTTCACGGATCACCGTGCCGCCCACTGGGTTACTTACAGCTCTTTAGGACCATTTCCCAGTTAAATAACAATCCCTGTGGACCTCTCCGGTGCATTGGGCTCTAAATAATGAATTAAGAGCATCGGTTCCTTTTCCTAACTCTTGGCGTTTTGTAACTTCACACCACTGCATTCGTAAAATCACTCCGTCGAACGCTCTCTGGAGATCCCATTTCGATTCTATCCACTTCAATTGTTTGCACTCAGTCTCCACGCGAAAATGCTGGCTCGCCAGGTGTGGTCTCCATTTTTGCAGGGCTCGCGCCATCGCAAAACATTCCCGCTCTGTCGCTAAACCGTTTTGTTCTGCATGGATCGATACTAGACCGGCTCAATCAACAACGCCGTCCTCCTGTGCTAGTATAGCTCTGATTCTCACATCACTGGCGCCTCCTGCGACGATGATGTTCTGTTCCGCCCCCGGCAAGTTTACGGTCCGTTTTCCCTTATTCTTCCGTTGTTGGGTTTTGGGAGAAGTCTGAATGCCTCTTTTCAGCCATAGAATCCAGTGTTTCTCCAAGTTTACGCATGAGAAGCTCACCAGTTAATCGAACTTTTTGATGGAGTAGCGGTAGAAACCACCAAGACCAGGAAATTGCCAGTGCGTCCTCCTTGACGCTGCTATTAGAGTACCGTTAACCATCGAAAGTTTTTTGGGTAGTGGCTGAACTTCATTCTGGCTACTCTGATGACCGGACATTACCACTTTTCGTTATGCCAGTTGATGCTTTGGACTACTGATCACAGCGCCGGCTTGCCCACACTGAGACATCGCTGAAACCTATATTAGATGTTCTGTCTTACGGACGTCGCAGACAAGGACATGGCCTTCGTAGACGACGGTTTCGCGCAATCCGTCCACCACATCCGATACCAGTTGCATGAATATGAAAGCTGTGTTGCCTTGATCCCGTTGCCTTATGAATACTTACCAATACTTGAACCACAAGTCAAATATTGTAAATATCTTGATATCGCACAGCTTATCGATAATTTCTGACATCTCTGGGGCAGCCACCGCTTTACTGAACATAATCTGGTTGAGCTTTTCGAAAGCGGTACGAGGCCAAAATTCCTCCCTGGGCTTCTTCTGCAACAGGACGGGGAAATTTAATAATCCACCAAACACCCTGGTGTTTTTCATATTCAGTGTGTCTTTTATCTACCATTCAATTTCCTGCTGGGACCAAGTGGCCGAGATTTCTCTGGCTCAATGAAGATTTCAAGTCGAGTTTGACCACAGACCCAAAGCGGTGCGAGAGGATTCTTTGTCGGTCATGACCGCCAGTGCTAGTTACTCAGAAGATAGGATAGTGTGAAACTAAAATACTTACTCTTCTGCGAAGAATATAGATGATCCAATGTTTAGATCTGATGTGCCAGAGAAGATGTTAATAATGTAGGACCATAATTGTTCAACTATGTTGGTATATATTAACTACTCCATATGGGATAAGAAAAAACGGTGCTGAGTTTGAAAAGTGCGCGAAACAAAATCTTCGCCATGAAACATAAATCTGAAGAAAGAGAAAGGGTCGTACACCAAAATAGCCCAGGTTTGTAAAAATGTGACGGGTATTCACAAGCAACTGAGGTTGTTGATAAATGGGAAAGAAAAAATACGATCGACCGAACTTGATTGTCTTCAACGAACCCACACTGTGTTCGTCGATAGTGAAATGTGGCTGAAAATTATCCGTAGGGAACAAAATCTGTCCTAAAACGGCGAATTTATGGGGGATTTCGAAATATGAGGCAATATTTCGGTAGCATCTTTTGAGAAACTGAAAATCATCAGTTTCTGAGACAAAAATGTTGACGAACGTTGAAAAGTTTGTTTTAACCGACCATTAATGGCTTTGTGCTTCATTTCGCGCGCAGGTTGAAAATATTCATGGTGGGTGTTGTGATTGCACTAATGCGTTTTCATGTGAAGTATGTGATTATGTTCGATTAATATTTAGTCGTTCTTTGTTAATAAATGAG
>LUCH01005638.1:26480-39935 GCA_013368495.1 Paragonimus heterotremus | reverse complement strand
CATTCGCGAGGTAATGTGAACTGACGCGGTGGTTCTGGCAAGGCAACTCTCACGCTGCAGGGAGTTTAGGATTCTAGGGACGTCGAAGGTGATCTCACTACAGGGTTGCCATGAGGTTAAGTTGATCCTGGTCACCTTATCATCACTCCGTATCCGGAAATAAAACCAACCAACAAGCATCATGCTTGCGTTTAAAGTCGGTAACCGTGGTGGCTAACATCACATCGGACGGTAACTTGTCCCAACTGTTCACAACTATATGGGAAAAAGTTGGCCGAGATTTGAGTCCTAGCTTATAAACCATTGAAGCACTCTTCCTTCCGAGGTCGTTAGTAGCGCCTCTAGAGCTCGCTGTAAAGCATTACTTCATTCACACTCATTGAAAACATCTCCATGCGAGTAATATTACCCTGTCCTTGATATTTACTGTAATCGCCGAGAGCGGTGCTACACTGTTTTAAATGTTTGTTTTTCAGGTCAACAGACGACCGCTTGACATTGAACAAGAAAAACCGACCGGACTCAGGTATCCTGGATCTCTGCCTCGAACCCGTGTACCAGTCGGCGAATCTCTGAACTATCGAATAACGTACTAATTTATTACATATTGTATTATTTGTATTATTTGCTTTTTCAGCTCTGCTGTGTCTGTATTCTGCATTACTGAGTGCACACTGTTTTATATTGTATCTTGCCTGTTCCTGTCGACAGTGCCTCGCGTTAGACCCAGCAGCGCTGGGAATCAGCAGTCATTCACCGTGGCAGCGAGCACTTGCGATCGTCACGGGTACAAAATATCCATACAAAACGGTATGCAGTGTTACCAGTGCCAGAATTGGTACCACTTCAAGTGCATTGACCTTAACGAAGGCTGGTACAAGCAACCAGCTTCTTCATATCATTTTATTTGCATGGGCTGCAGGCCTGACGATAGCCAAGGCGCCGCCTTATCCCTGATTGGTCACATGCGCATCACGAAAACTGGAGCGATGCAAAAAAAACTCGTGACTGTAAATACGGGGCCCTTCTTAACTCCGTATCTCCTTATTTATTCCATAAGGAGTAGGATGGACGAGTACCAACGTATTCTGCCTGAAATGAAGTTGGAACTGCAGTCCTTGAATTAATACGTAGCGCTTGCTCTCCCTGGTTTTGCAATCACCAAGAAGGCAGTTGCCTTCTTAATTGCACACATAGAGGGGGCTGCGATGAAAATGAAAGAGAAAGCTTTCAGAGAATGGAAAGTTGTTTTATGGGGTTGCTTCTCCACAGTATCTCCAACCGAGTTAGCTAAACCAGTCCTGGCATTTTCTTTCTCCTCGGACGTCACAAACCTCACTTGCGAACAGGCTGTGCGCCAAATCAACCAAAAAGTCATCTGGCCTTTTGATAACCTTACCTGTCATGCTCAGCCACAAGACAGTGCTGGGAATAACAGTGGCTTAGATGTCCGCCAACGCCAACCTAAAAGGCGTATCTCTCGATCACTCTCGAAAAGAAAAAGTGAGAGACGAACATCGGGCTAAGACTCAATCACAAATCACGACCGACTGGAGGATACAATTGAAGACTAAGATTGTTGTTCCTGCTCCCGAATTGTCCGTTCAGGCTTATATGCTTGTGGTAGAAAGTGGGGACGCCGTTTTTGTAGATGTCACTCCGACGGTCCACCCCCAAACAGTCACAAGTGTTGAGTGCATAGGGCTCGCTCGAAAATCGTCTTCCGTGTTACCCACCTAAAAGCTACTAAATGGCCATGCAGAAAATTCTTTCTCTCAGGAATTTGGAACGAATGGAGTCTGTTGGGATAACCCAGGGTGAATCAAAGGGCGTTTCTTTGGCCCACCCTAGTGGGTATTTCTACCAGTAGCTCCACAACACCACTGACACTACCCTCTTTCAGATGTCGCTTTCAGCAAAAGGAGAGTCGAATTTCACGTTGGCGAAAACTTCCAAACACCCTTCCAGGAAGCGGACTTTAACAAGGGTACAGAGGCCGCAAGTTGCGACACCACGAATGCTGGTCAAGCGTCCCGTAGAGTCGTTGTCGTACGCACAAACGGTGATGTCGCGCCCGAGAGCCTCAGAACAGACCGGGTTTAACCACACAATCCTTCTCAGTCTTTGGTTTTGTTTCCCAAGCTCTTCCTCACACTCTCACTTTTCGCGAAACCAAACGAGAGAGTAGCTTTTAAATGCATGTATACGAGCTGTCTGAGTCTGTTTAACAAACTACTGGAAATCGGACAGTTCATGACACTCAATCCCACATGTTTGTTTTCACGGAGATCAGGCTTACAGGTGATAACAGTGACAGTGAACTAAGTGTCCCCGGGTGCCCAGTTTACCGGGCTAACTCTGCTCGAGGGAGAACGGGGGGCTCTACGACTTTCTTCCAACCGTATCGCCCGACATTCACGGTTATTAGTGAATTTCAGTCTTCCGATAAACGTGAAGCTCTGTGGCTTCCATTAGCATTGTTTGACCTAGACTGATTCTTAAGGGAGGTTATCTGTTGTCCTCCCTCACCCGACGTCTCTGACGATGATGGTCTTCTCATAAATCCAAAAAACTTCCCAGGACTACAACGCTTCAGTCATCTACTTATTATAAGTGACTTTAATGCGCCCAAGATAAACTGGTTATCAATATCTAACTAGGACTGTAAAAGCGGATTCTGGGCCTCCTTATCGACGTTAATACGACTGAGAGCGTGGACAGCATATCAGCATCCCGATGCGGCGTCGTTCTGACCAGATTCCCTCTCTGCTTGACCTAGTGACTACTAATGAAAACCATCTGATAGACAGTGATCATCTATCCAGTTGGACACAGCAACCACTGTTTACCCCACCTCTGATCCTATCTGTTACTGGTTAAAACAATCAGCAAAAAGGTCCACAGTTGGAAATTTTAGACACGCTGATTTTAACGGACTGAAAAGCTACCTAGGTTCACTTCTTGATTATGACTCCGTGGACCAGGACTACCGTGCGTTTCAAAGCGCGGTTCAGAAAGTGGAGGACTTATTTGTACCGCGTAAACTGTGCACTCTCATATCGGCCACCCATTCTGCGCAGATTACGTTGTCTTCTCAATGACGGTTCCCCTCTATTTATGAAGCATAAACTAGCGGGAAACTCGGAGGACCTAAGCTCGTTCCACATTGTTTGAAATAGGTGCAGGCGGGAATTCCGTCAACAAACCAGATTCGTGAAAAAGAAAATCCTCCTAAGAGCCCGCGAGAACAAAAACCTTTTATCTAAGCATATGCGACAACTAAGACAAAATAAACCCTCAGCCCTTTCTTTGCGACTGCCCGACAGGGAGACTTCATCTGACTCTCTGCTTGTGGTCGGCTATTCAAAAAGTACTCCTCGGCAATTTACAGAATCGCACCACCGAATTGACATTCTATCCTTCCGCTGCGGAACTTCTGGCAACCACTCGTTATCGCCGAGTTTTCTGTGTTAGATGTTGAAGACCTTTTATTGAAGGTTAATTTATACAGTGCAATGGGTCCTGACAAGATCCATCCCAGAATTCTCAAAGAAGCGGTTGTCAATCTGACAGTACCCCTTTATAAGCTGTTTAATCAGACACTCCAGACTGGCATTCTCCCTAGTGCATGGAAAGAGGTGACGACCACACCCATATTTAAAGCGGGCGACCGGCATTCTCTGACTAGCTATCGACCAATCAGCCTCACTAGTATTCCGTGCAAGATAATGAAGCGCTTATTAAGGCTTGCCATCCTCAACCACTTCTTATCAAGCCATTTTTTCTTCTATTCAGCATGGCTTCCTTCCTAATCGATCATGCATAACAAATATGCTCATTCTTACTGGATAATCTGACAGGCTAAAAACAATGACCTCATCTCAGATGCTATTTTCTTTAACTTTGCCAAGGCTTTTGACTGCGTCCCACATGGCCCTCTCAGACACCAACTAGAAGCTTATGTTATTCAAGGAGAGGCCGTTCACTAGATCACCTCTTTTTCTTGATCATACAAAACCGGATCACACCTTTCGTCTCCCTCTTCGATCCCTGCAGGGATTTTTCACAGGGTACCGTTTGGTCCTCTTTTGTTCATTGTTTACACCGACGACCTGGAAGATATTCCCAGCAACGCCCTTCCATACTCTGATGACCTAAAAACTGAAATGCCACTGATTCCAATGCACTACAGACTAATCTTGACGCGATTAAGCGTTGGTCAGACGATTGGAGCCTCCTACTAAATGAGAATAAATGTGTACACATGTCGCTCGGTAGGGATTCTGACAATTCATAGTGTATTTGGCACAGTAGATACGAAAATCGACTTGAAGAAAGATATGAGCGTCCGGCTGTCGTCTAAATTATCTTTCGCATATCACCACGTGATAGAGGCAAGAAGAGGATTTTCCGTTCTCAGGATGATTAGACGCACTTTCCCCCGCATAGACAAGAGAGCATTTCAGACGCTTTACTAGGTTTATATAAGACCGCCCCTCGAGTATGCTAATCAGATCGTGTATACCCGCCTGAAGAAGGACACATTGGCTGTTGAGCGTGTCCAGCGCGCGGCTACCAAACTAGTCACGAGCTTAAGAAATGTCGCGCACGAGTCTCGACTTGAAATTTTTAATTTGTATCCACTTGGATTTCGACGGCTCTGCAGTGATTTAATTCCCACACACTTCTTTCTCGTTGAACAGTTCTTTATCGTAACGAATGATGACGGTGGGCGAAGACAATAGAAAGCTTTCCACGCTCCGTCCTCGAACTATCTTTGGGCAGTAGCACCTTTTTATAGGGTTATTAACCATTGGAACAGCCTTCTTTCTGAGGTCGTTAGCAGCGCCTCTAGAGCTCGCTGTAAAGTATTACTTGGTTCCTACTTACTGAAAACATCTACATACGAGTAATATTATCCTGTTATCTGTATTTACTGTAATCCCCAAGAGCGGTGCTACACTGTTTTAAATGTCTGTTTTTCAGATCAACAGAAGACCGCATGACACTGAACAAGAACAGCCGACCTGATCCGGGTACCTTAGGCCTCTGCCTCGTACTCGTGTATCAATCTCCGAATCGCTACCCGAGCACATCTTGTAACCTCTGCCATGTGTAGCACGGTTTTCGCATTGGACGGTCACATTTAAAGAATCTTCGACTAGCCACTGACGAGTGGACAAAACCAATTGACCAAGGTATCGGGATAAATGTTGTACGCCTAGATTTTGCCAAAGCTTTTGACTGTTTGAATCACGCTGCGCTGTTCAATGGGTTGAATGGGTTGGTAGCGGATGTAGAAGGTAGTACCTTTAAGTGTTCCGCATCTTGCACCAGTGACTCATCAGCCGGAGATGACAAACCTGAAACCCAAAATCAGTTGCAGTATCTGGACTGCGAAAGGAAAAATCGATCCAAACGAACTCTAAAAACAGACACAGGATTTACGGTGAAAATGTTATTGAGATACGACGTGAGACGTTCTCCATTCATTCGCCCGAATTTTCTGTGATGGGTCCTCACTGGGTGAACGAATTCAGTGCTGCACATAAAATCATACATAATGGTAGCGTGATCACAATCCCAAAGGGGCTACGATTCCGAGGTTGTCGATCATCAAGTCCTCATTGGTAAGGATTCAATCCGGCCATGATGGGGCTTGACCAGTTCGACGCCGTGTGTAATTTCAAATGGCCCAAGACTACCACTGATTTAAAAAATTTGACGGCCATTGGACCCTCGGAGCCCACGTATGAGCCAGCAGGGAAATTAAATTCAGGTAAGTTAAAGTTCACCATCGTAGGGATATATCCTAATGAAGTCATTCTTTTCAATTCAGTGATGATTAATTCATCTCGAAGGAGGTCGGAAAACAGAGGGTAATAGACTACATCAACCAGCCGGTTGTCACAGTTAACCATTCCTATGCAGCACCAGATGGACTCTGGTATTGTAAATTATGCGTGATCTGTAAGCTTGGTAACATCAAACGAAGTGTGGGCATTAAGAGCTGCACAACCAACTTCGCTAGAATTTCTGTCAGCACGAAATAGAGGCATGTTTTTGATCTCTAGCTCGGAGTCTAAATGAGACGGAGCCAGCTTTCAATAGTCGACGAGGAATCACTCTGTTATTTAGTGCAAGGTAGTATTTTTCTGTAGTTGAATTCTTACCTCGCCAATCGACAGTATAGAGCATACGTAAACTCTACGCTTTCTAGCTACTAAACAAGCTGCAACGGCGTTCCCAAAGTTTTTTTTATGTTGGTCCGCCCTCATCTGTCATCTTTACAAACGATCTTATTTCGATCTCGTCTCCCCTGTTTTTTGGCGTGTCTCGGACGACTGTGCCATCCTGCAGAGTGGCGCTCAACAGTTTGTATGATTGGTCCCATGAGAATAGGCTTGTTCTTAATGATGGAAAGCGCAAGGTTATACGCGACCGCTACTCGACAAACACCATTTACTATCTTGACAGCATATCTCTTCAGACAGTCGTGGTTGTAATGGATCTTGGCACGTTGGTCGGTCACGCCCATTCGAGCTTACTCAATGTTGAGATGGTTGCAAAAGAGGTTGGTAATGCTTTTGCGTTGCTCAAGAGGCTTTTCGATAAGTTTGATCCTCATCGCTTTACGTTGCTCTACAATGGTTGGGTCCGTCTGCACTTCGCGAATGAAACCGTGATGTGGCCAACTTATCTTCAAACTGACAAACTGCTTCTTAGGAGAGTGTAACGACGTGCCACCAAGGATGTCCGGGGCCTCCAAGTCATCCCTAATGAAGTTAAACTATCAATCTTGAATCTAAACTGCTCCACCGGCTTAGAGAGCATCTTACCCCTGGCTTTTCAATTCTCACATCAACTAACCATCCATGTGGTTCCGTGTTCAGCGTAGCGCGTAATACTTTACTAAAAGGTTACCTAAAAGTAGAGGTCCAACCTAGTCGACTGGAGTATCGTCATAGCTCCTTCTCATTGCGAGTCTATTAATGTGTGGAATGCTCTTTCCGATCATGTTATTCCCACCGGTTATATTTCTGTTCTCAGGGCTAGGCTTGATAATTACGTTACTCTGGTTCATATACTACACCTGTTCCCCATGTTTCAAGTACGGTTACCACTGTGTGCCCAGAAATACTTAATGCTCAACTGTTTCCGATTAATACTTTCGTCACCGAGCAATTAGTGCGTTGAACATTCTGCGGTTTCGATCTGACTTGTACTAAGAGAAATCCTCATTGCAGTGGATTTGTCTACTGGACCTTGGCCTCGTTCAACATTTGACGAAAGTAGTGATTTTCAAAACTACCACATCACACTTCATATCTACTCCTTGTTCAATATATAGTTCAGAAACACAGGCGGTAAGTCCTTTTTTGTCATTACAAATGGTGTATTGGTTCACATTTTCCGTTACCTGAGATATTCAACCTTTGATTTGCCTTACCATTTGCGTTATTGCATTACTTATAGTTCCACAGATGCTTGGCCCCGACTGTGTGTTGTAGCCCTTCATTACAGATGTGAGCATCAACCTATGCTTCGGAGTTACCCACTCCCAAGCGAAGGAATGGATGCAGGCATATATCTAAAAAGTTCGTCTAACTATCTACCGAAGATTACAATTACAAATGTCTACTGCATGCAGAGCCGCAAAAACTTACCAAAGTTGAAGTTCACGTTCATCTATTTTTATGTATTTGTATAATACATTTTCTTTGTAAACCGTGCTTACTTCTTACTTGATCGTATTGAGTATGGAGACCTATGGATTTGGTTTGGTATTTAGACGACTTCTTCCCTCCGTCGATATACTTTGGGAATTTTGCGCGATGGAACCAAAGTTTGAATGCAACAAATGCGTTTAGGCATATAAAACGAATAACCGCGACTGTAGTTTGGGAATAGTTCTAGTGTCACTCGACCGTCACGACTTTTCCCGTTGTTACTCCACGCGACACTTAAACTACATTCGCGCTGGTTTAGCGGCGGTCCTTGTCGCATTTGCAGTCAAGGGGATCAGTCGAAGTTTGTTCACAAATTCTGCTGAATCAACAGAAAACTACTTCCCTCGTAAGTGTAATGCTCTTTTGGAATAGACTTCTTCACACGAGGTTCGCAAGGCTATTGGAATTTCTGCCGAAACCTCGATTGGACCATTCCACTGTTTTGACCCCTGCAACTTACTTTTCAGTGCTGTTTGATAAATGTTTCGTTTTTTCTTGTTGCTCCATTTCACACAGAGTATTTTATGTTTGCGAACATCTGATCTGTGCACAAACAATCGAATGAAGTCGGCACAGACAACGACATAATCCGAGCCAAGATGATTACTCCAAAGTGAACGTCAATCCTTAATGGATTGACGCTACCGATAGCTGACGGCAATATGATCACTTCGTGTGCACAGTTGAGTTGTACAGGATGGCATCCATGTGACGCATTGTCGTTGTTTGTTCCGAGTTACGCAACTCAGTCGTATTGGATAGTACTCCAGCGGTCACAATCAGCCGTCAAGTGATCGGAATACCGTTTCGTCTGAGGATATCTTTCCTTACCCTTTTTTTCTTTATTCAGAAGACAATAGTGCCACAGCTCTGCCGTATGCTTATCGGACTGTGCCTCACTATCTAAGCACTCCTACGTAGTCAGTAGTGCGACATACAACCTCACGAGTGTAGTTGATTTCGTTCGACTACTCTTGTTTAGCCTGTCTAGCATAGTTGTACCTGGTAGGACCGAAGTCTCGACCAGCATATCCCCCCGGATCGATGCAATGCATAAACCTGGCCACCATGTCAAAATGACCGAATGGATCAGGTCAGAATAATGTATGTCGAGTCACGCATTGATTGCGTATTTCAAATTGAACATAACCTCATATTCGATCGCAGCGTTTGTTTCTCAGCCAAGGCTGCGATCAAATGTGAGTGGTGTTCAACTTGAAGTTAACTGAATCCCCGCCTACTCATCCGTTGCATATTGTTTGGTAGTCAAATGCAGACTGGACCGTCTGGAGTAGTTGGGTCTGAGACCATTGACCGTATTATGTGTAGTCAGCATCATCGTCACAGATACCGCAATGGTCCCAGCAGGAATAAAAATGTGACTGACATGACAGTTGCTTCTGTCGGAACTGTTTCAAATTTCTTGGTCGTTTATTGTCAAGGGTAAACAGGAAGCTATCTTTAAATCGTTGGTCATTACTACATAAATATGTATCCGATGTATACCCGACAGTATTTACTGTAATTAAATGTTAAAGAGACTTTTATCTTCACCCTTCTACGGGGAAACTAATGTTTGGTTTCTGCGGGGCGGTCATTTGTAAGGTGACCTTCGAAATTTGTGTATGGACACCTTAACTTTTCAATATTTTGAGCCCCAATCTGCTTCTAATTTAAACTTGCCATTTTATTTCATTGCTGCATTTTTAGTGTTATTTTCATTGGAATGTCCATGAAATTTACGCCGGGTTTTATCGGTAGCCCTGTCTCCGGTGAGTCCCTTGAATTCCCTATTCCGACCTTGTCAACGCCAACGGCCCTTTCTCAGTTGAAGCGGATGAAACACCATTTAGTCGAAGAACTAATAGTTTCAGAGATTAAGTACATTCGTTATCTAAAGAAAATTTTCACCGTAACTTTGGACGTTTGCTTAATCCGTATTTTCTGCGTAGTACTTTGCTGAACCACTTTCTCTGAACGAATTATTGCCCGACGACATGCACGCAGAAATATTTGGACGTCTCAAACCGATTTTATCTGTGAATGAGACTCTTTTAGAGTCTATTCTCACCCTGGGAATAGAAGAAGCCTTTTTGATGGTTACGCCCTGCCTTAAACTTTACGCGGACTATGCGAGACGTTATCAGACCACACTAGTTCTGTTAGAGGTGAGTGCTTATTCCTTATCCCGCTAAGGCATCCGACTTCTAACCTGCTTTAAAACAATTAACAGCAACCATACAGCTACTTTGTGGACCCTGTTTTCTATCTACATAAGTCTCTAGTTTTGCCCAGAGAATCGTTCGTTTTGAACGTAACCTGCTTCGTCACATATACGCCGGACACCATCAGACTGTCTCAACACTGACAAAGGCATTTAAGGTGGCCGGAATTCGTATCTTTAACCGTGTGATTGGGGTTTTCGGCGTCGTTCTAACTAAACTACTTTTCTGATGTGCTTCATCAGCAATCCTACTAGTCTGAATTGACCGAAATTTATTAGTCACACTTCCTGCGCCGTGTGATTTAACTTCTGCTATTAAGTTTACGGTATTCATATTTCTTTTTGGAACCCTGAATAGACAAGCCTTACCCTCCCAAGTGGAGTCTAATGAACTATTGATACAGCTGGTTAATGAAAGTTCGACTGATCAGAAGGCGTGAATCTAGTCTCTTCTTCGATGAAGATAGACCGCATCAGTAGGATTTATATCGGCTTTTACGTGGAACAGTTTAAAGTTGTGTCAAAATGTCAGTGTTGAAGATTTTGGCTCCGTTCTTCATGAACCTTTACAGGTGACATATGTGTCCCAGTTGAACTGTTGTTCTCCGTCCGGTTTTTTGCGTTAGAGATTAAAAGTGACGTTTTTCCACTAAAAGTAGGATCTTACTATACAGCATTGAATGTGGTTAATAAAAATTAACCCATCAGGGACTCACCACCGGAGGTGACATTCTCTTTTCATTTTGGACAGAAGCATGGACTTTTTCATGTTTAGCCTTGTGTTCTTGTTAATTCGGTCGTTGCTGACAAACAGCATTGGTGGACCACATAATGGATTAGTGAATTGATACAGTCCACTGGTAATCTCTAGTCTGCAGCTTAATCCCACTGAGACTTTATGCAGCCCATCAACTAGGCATATCTGTCGCACTAACGAAAGCTACCAGTCGAAACGTAATCGAAAAAATCTATTCAATAAGCGTAGCATTTCGTAACTGAAAATATGCCTGGAAGTTTGATAAACACAACAAACGAACGCCGCGTTGAAATTCTTAATTACACTGCGTCCTATACATTTGTGGATGTTTTTTGATCCGCTTTGAACAATTGACGGTGCATCACAACGTTGGTTGATAAAGCCCTATTTTCCGCAAAAGGTCACATCTCACTCTCCCATTCAAAATTAAGAATTGATCTACACAACCTTTGATAAATATGGCCAACTTTAGAGGATTTTGTTAGTGATAAAACAAACTGTGTAGGTTTGTTTCAAAAGTGTTAAAATATATTCGGCTTAGACAACCAAACGCCCTAAACCCGTCTGTGATTTTAATATGACTTGCTCGGTTGCCTTTTGTTTTTGCATTCTCTTAAGTAATATTTTGATTCCAAATACTTCTTAATTTTGTTTACAGACTTGCATTACGTTCAATGTGGATCTCTATCGTTTCATTGGCCGACAGGAAAACTCGCCTGACGTAAACCTTCAACTTTCCGCACTTCTTATAATGCCAATCCAGAGAGTGCCGAGGTATTTTTTGTGATGCTGTTTTGGATATTTTTGACACATACCAATTCCGTTCCGCTGATCATCACGAACTGTGTACTTCGGTACATAGTTTTACGTTGTCACATCCTTATGTAAAGTGAAATCTTTGAATAACCATATAGATACAGTTAAATTCCGTCCACTTGTCAGCCGTTTTTGCTTCTGGTTGTCCAGACCTGTATACTGTTCACACGTTTTACCTGCTTTTTGTGTAGTCACGCCACGGATTATCAAAGTTTATGTTTGTTCCAGTATGTTCCCTCCGGTCCTGAAGAAAATGTCAACTGACACCCTTCGTCTCATGAAACGTTTTATCCAAAGGCTGTATGAAATCTATTAAGCACTCCAAGTTGTTCTAGTGTTTGTCGGGCCATGGAACCTGGACTTTTATCTCCACAAGATCAAGTGTCTTTAGATTACCCGGTGCGATCAATCACACTCTAGTTTGATCGAAAATTTGATACCTACATTCTTGATCCATTCTTAGTTCATTGTCCTTCTTTAGCCCTTCTAGCAAGTACCAAGCGTTTTCGGCCAGTGTTAAATTCATCAATCTTAATAGGGAAAGTCGAGAACCTAGCAATGGCCGTGAGATTAGTTTTGTTTATTCCGAGAATTGTGGGCCTGGTGTACGTATTATTGATAAACTTTGGACCATAATGTGGTGTACGTATAAACCAGTGTACGTTTTGTTTCAATTACTGTTGCTCCGTTTATCAAATTCAGTAATTCCAATATAGTATCGAATTACAAACTCCCCTGTTGTTTACGAGCCAAAGGATACCGTTTAGGAACCTGCTTTGGATGATCTCCCTTGACTCTTGTATGGTCGCTTTTGGTTCTCAGACGATAGAAAATGCTGTTGTGAAAACTAAGCCGTGACTAGCTGAGAACCGATCTTGGTGAAAATGTATAGTAAGGACAATCATTGCTTGCTTCTGCTTCACTCAGACAAGCGTTATTGCGACTTCTCAACACCATTAATAGGCAGCGATTATTTAGGCTCATATCTCGCTTTAGCTTCTCGCGATTACTTCAGTTTTGTTCCCAAGTCTGTTTGATTCAGATCACATGTCAGGACGGAAGCGACTTGATGACGTCAATAGCTCGGTCGCTTATGTCGGTTCTTCTGGTTACGCAGATCCATCGAAATTGGACTGTTCAACTAGGTTGAGCTAAGTTTTCCGTACTTGTTCTAAACTTTTGAATGAAGTTAACTTTCCTGTATTGTGATAATTGCACCCTAAGCGATCATAAAGTGTTGTCTGGTGACAATATTGCAGCTCTTGATCTTAGTACGGTAAGTTCCGAATATACAGATTGTGCAAACTATGGAATGACGGCGATAAGTCATTTGATTAAGACGAGCACTGAGCTATACGTTTCCAAGGTCAACCTCGTCGTAGATCATTAAACATAGTACGCTTATGACTGATTTACGATCGGTCCGAAAGTTTCGCCTTTACACCATAAGGTAATGTGACATACATGATCATATGTGAACTAGACACTGTCAGGCTACCCAAGCATAGACGGGACCAGTCAACATAATCGGAACTCGAACCGGAACCTTATGTTCGAAAATCAAAGTTGTCGCCAGCTAGTCCTATGCCATTACCCGTCCAATGATTCTATCGGAATAGCGATTCGATTGATAGCGCAGTGACCATTTTCACTTACAACTGGTCTTGGAGTATAAGAATTCACTGACAGCCGAGAGTCGATATCATGTAAGACCTAAAGAATGTTGTCAGGTCAGTTGTTTGTAACGTTCTGTGGGACTGTCCCTTTCACAACGAGGTCACAGAAATATGTGGATCTGTCAAAATCATGTGTCCTCACTCTGCAATTGAAACGAGGGTTTATAAACAGATTTTCCTCACTTCCTGCATAACAACTTTACCTTTATGAGCCTGCCCCTTCCGCGGCATAAACGACCGGGAAGTATCAGA
>LUCH01005638.1:0-23480 GCA_013368495.1 Paragonimus heterotremus | reverse complement strand
TAGTCTTCTTTTATTAATTGTCAGCCTTCTTAGTAACCTTTTCTTCTAGGATATTCCACGTCACTGTTGAGGTGAGCGGCGGCCCGAGCCACAGTACCATTCGGTCAGGCTCATGGCTGTTATGATGATGATTATGAGCCTGCGTCAGCTGTGGTGTTGAAAGCAAGGGTGTATAATTATCGTTTTCTGGCTGGCTCTATAATTCGGAAACATGGCCTGTCTTCAACAAAAATATCAACAAACTTGTTATGTTTGACCATCGCCGTGTCTGCGGGCTAATCCACGTAAATTTGGATGACACTGCGAGCGACGCGCCGTCTGTCGGCGGGTATTTTCAAACTTTTTCAGGTGCGTAGTTGGTTGGCCAATTATTATAAGTTCGCAATCTGCTGTGATCGGTTCAAGTGGAGCATATGCCACTTGATCGTCAGCTTCACCGAGTAACATGTGAACAGTTTGTAAGCAATCGGTTATTTAGAACTAGGCTAAATGAGCACCGATGAAACAAGACTTACGAGCTCAATTGGAGTACCTGCCTATGATCAAAGATTCCGCAATCGTCGGTTACGTGACAGACATAGGTAATGAGATTTATCTGACAATATAGAGGTAATTAGACGACGGTTGAGAACTACACGGAAGCTCCTAGTTATAGAGGCCGTTAAAATTTGAAATACCAAATGCACTGTAAGTAAAATCGATAGTGCTGACTCTCTAGCACATGAATCAATCGAACCGACTTGTATTGATCGCTGGATAAAAGGACAATCTTAATACATCAAGATTATGGTTCCCTTGCCTATTTTTATCAAAAGCAAATGGCTCTGATCAACCTACCCGATTGACTACATTTACTTTATTTCTGTCTCACTGTTCACTTCTCTCCAGTCTGGTGCAACTAGTCATTCGTACCTAGTAGTGACTCCTGTCTACGTACGCTTGACCCATGACCTGTTACCTTCTGATTCGTTTGGCTGATTACCTGTGGTCTGCGTTAATTATTACCAAGTATGTAACTGGTTCATCTGATCTGACGAAGTTTGTATGTCCAGAGTAAAATGTGACCAGTAAATCAAATTACTGGTTGCTCACGAGCTGTTCTGATGTTATAGATACTCGGTCGGTCTCATGCATATCTTAACTGATGCATCGGACATTGTTTACTGACTAGTCACGGAATATGTCAACCTTGGCTGTTTCGTCGAGCAAAACAAGTAGATGTAGCTTACTTGTTTGAAGACCTTGCAGCCATCCAAATCGTTGTTTGGAAACGCTATCCGGGATGGCAACCTATCACAATCTGGCGTGCTGGCATCCACAACACTTCCAGTCCTTCCATTTGGTCTTGTTTTACCAGTTTTCATTCTTGGTAAACTGTTCTTTCCTGCATATCCTCTCTTCACTGTTGAAATAGGCGGTGATTTGGACCATAGTAACTTCCGATTAAGGTCCTGATCATTTTGAATATAAACTGGTCGCGTATACGTATGCTTTACATTTTCGCTTGCACGTTCTGTTTTAGTCACACTGCAGGACGCATGTCAAAAAGCTTAGCGGAGTACGTTAAACAACAGGTTGTGCAATATATCCGTATTTTTTGCCTTCAGATTTAGGTTATGTCCTATGCCAAAGGTACCACGGTTTAATCTCATTTCTGCGAACCATCTACCTTTGTATTGTAGTTGCACAATTACAAAGATATCTCCATCTACTAGAACCATTGTGAGTAGCATCAATTCTGACACCAATTATGCAATCAGAATCGTGTTCCATACACCTGCGACTGGTGCACTTGTATGAAACACGGTTGGCGACATCCGGTTCGGGTTAGCCTGATACAACTGCCGAAACTGAAGTGGCTTCCACTGAACCACCTGTAATTCCATTCGCACACTACAGATCCAATGGAAGGGATGAGATCAGGTGTATGAATGTGAGAGTGGTCCAACCGGTCAATGCTAGTTACCAGATGGTAGGCTAGTATGAAAGTAAAGACCTTATCTCTTAGAAACAAAAAGTAGAGACCCCAGTGGTAAGGTTTTATCTAAGAAGGAAGATTGAAAGTATAAAAGTGGTAGTAGTCCAAAATAGGGTGCATGTTGGTACACTCGAAGTAGGATTAGGAAAGTAATTTAAGGAAAAAAATTTTGAAGCGAAAACCAAACAAAATCCTCGGCCCCCAATGCACCAACAAAGTTGAGCAGAATAAAATGTAGAGGGTCATCATGACCCAGCTTTCTGAAAAATAGAGGTTGTGGTTTAACAAACGACGGTGGTTATCGACTAATGAACGAGGGGATAAATGTGATAGAAATAACTTACTTGCGCCTAACGTACTCATCGTTTCCTTGTTGATGGTGTAGTGTGGGTACGTAGATGGTCTGATAACCCGGGGCGTTCGGTTCACTCGCACCCGCATTCATCTCAACGTCATGTGATCACGTCACCGCAATTTATGACATAGTTCCTCTGAGTACCGCTTGCTTGAATTCAAGGCCACGCAGTTGTCGTTTGTTAAATCTTCAGACTCCCGTCCGGACCGTATTTTTTCAGATGATCTGGTCCAAATCTAAACTTATTCAAGATTTAGGATCGATAGTATAGCACGAAAGACTTATTTGAATAACATTCTGACGTCGCAGCTTCTAACTGTCAGCAATTCGCCTATCTGCTTTCAGATGCCCGTATAGCAGCTGCTCAGGAATCCGTTCGTTGGTCTTTCTGCGGTATTGTTATAGCCAGCGAAGCTGACTGAACATTCTGTTTAAATTGACGAATTTAGTTGGACATCCAAACTTACCAGGCGCCGTCCACAGTGCCCCATAGCTCACGGAATCAAACGCCTTAGGGAAATCTGCAGAGGGCATACGGCGATTAGTCGCCTTCACGGCGCTTACCCGGGATTCATCGAGCAGAGAACATCATACGACTCATCCGACATCCACACTGTTCTTCCTAAACATTAATATCCGATGCTTCTGTATCGAGCCGGTTCGGCAGGATTTATGTTCGCAGTTTCCCGACGCAGCTCAGCTGACTGATGCTCCCATAAATACCCATGTTCTACTTCCTGCCCTTGATTTTAAACAAAGGTACGATTAAGATATCCTTGAATTTTTGAGGGACTTTTGTTTCCTCTCAGATAGAATGAATCAACTGGAGCAAAACACATTCTCAAGCTTGGCCGCCATGTACCCCATATTTGCCGGCAGCTTTTCCGTTTCGCGGTTGCACGACGGACACATAGATAAGGTCTGCTCATTGATTCGCGTAACTCGGCAAACCGTAGTTCGGCTAAGCGTCTGAGGGCAATTCTCAGGTATGCGAGCAAACTGTTATCACGATAGTCCGTTGGGTCATTTTGTGTTCATATCATCCGTGGACAATCGCTCATATTTTAACTGGCTTCTTGTGACGTGTTTAGTCTTTACCAATTTACTATCCCAAGAAACTCTTACTTGGCTGTGTGAATACATAGGCCAAACGACGATGGTTGGAGTGCTACTCATTGATGACCTAGAGTACTTTCTGCTGCATAGTGCAAATTGTACGATTACCTACAACGAATCGCGGTAAGCATTGACGCAACACAAAACATATACACCATCCAATTCTGAAAACAATTGTAAAATCAGAAATACGATTGTTGGTTCACAAAACTCGTTTACATCTAGCTTATCGATTGTTCCCTTAGGCGCTGTTGACGCTGTCGGTTTGTGGTTGGTTCGCTGGCCTTTGAAAAGCCTTCATAGTTGTTCAACATCACACTGAGTCTGCATGAATATCTAATCAACGCTCTCTCCCTTTCTACCATCAATTCACCAGGTCACAAGTGATGTGTCACTGGTCTGTGTACCTCGCCAGCAAAATTAGGACAGCCTCACTACCAAGCTGTCGTCAGAGCGGATGCACGTGTTTCTGAGTGTCCGCTACGAGTATCGCTTAATATATTGCTTGAATCTGCAACTTGTCTGTACCACAATCCAATCATATTGGTGGACGGTTGTTAGCTCTCTGTTTTGTGTCATACGACCCTGGTAGTACGCTTCATACGACTGTACTGGTCGAACATGAATTTCCGAATGCGTTCTACTTGTTTAGGAATCCAAACTTTTCCTTCATTTTCGTAACTCTTAAGCTTAGTACTTTGGGTGTAAACTATTACGAGCCAACCTAGTGATTCGACAACTAATGTTTGTTCCATCATTTCTTTACCTTCTGAGGGAGGATTCATCGTTATCTTGTTTATTTTACTGTATCAGATATTTCAAGTCTCGTCAGTTAGTGAATCTTCTAAAAGAACTGACTTGTTTTCATCCGTTTTAGGTACTCCCTAATGCTTCAGGAGCTGCTTCTTGTATGTCTACAGTTAGATGGTCTAGATTCCATGCAAGCTCAGCACTGCGTGAGGAGCATCATTGAAGTCACTCAGACCGATCAAGTTATACCGGAACAAGTTTGCGCTCGTGTGATGTCTATGTACGAATGTGCCCAGAGTCGACAACCTTATGCGGAAGATTCAGATTTGTCGTCCAATCTGATGTTTTTGGGAAACTTCATGCATCGACTTCGATTTCGGACCGTGCAACTTATCGCAGTGTTGGCTTCGATTTCAGCCACAGCAACTTATCTTAACGAACAAATCCGAATCACAGATCAGGCTGACGTAGCGGCATTACTGCAGTCAAGACTGTTGGGTCGGTGGACTAGCAATCTACTCCTCGTTCCTGGCCGTCGTCTTTTACGTTTGGGCCTTGTCTCCAAGGTTAGTCGATAGCACCTACTGTTTGCCTGTCTTATACCTTTCTCATTTTGTCGGATTCGCTATTGACTTCTCTAGATTTATTTATTCTCTAAATTTGTTTCCTCAACTATTTGGCCCCTGACAAAATTTTGTTCAGTTAATGAAAATCATTCTGCACTGAGTGCGTTTTCACGAGTACAGTTTTCAATAATCTGTGCATACACGCCATATTCAATTTAATTAGCTTCTAGTTTGTCCTTGCCGTTCCGAAAGCATGCTGCTTATTGGTAAGCTTACTCCGGTTCTTTTATTTCAATCCAGACGGCTTTGGACTTATGTCCTCCTGAGAACAGTCTGAGTATGTTTTTGTCAGTCGTCTTCCATTGTGAGTAAATACCACATTGTAATCTGTTGCTTATGCCTCAAATCCATTCAGGTCAACGAATTCGATGGGCGCGGTCAACCGCGTCTTTTGGTTCTGTTGTCTGACATTCTGATCTTCGCTACTCCCTACAAACGCCACCAGCTCCGACCAGTATCCAAACCTTTGAGAACACGCAAACCCACCAGATCAAATGCACTTATTCGGTCTAGATTGGACACTCAGCACTGGCACTCTAAATTACATCGTATTGCGCCGATCAGTTCCACTCCCAAAAGAAGTTTACGACGCCGTCTTGTACTCTCCGCTTGGCTAAACACAGTCGCTCGTCCTACAACCCCCAATTTCACACACGACAGTCCTTTAAGACTGTTGGCTAACAAAAACATTCGGTTCTCCGGTGTTACCGTCTATCCGTTGCATCATTGTCGAGTGGAACCGCTTTTCAACCCGTCTGCTCAGTTAAGTCAGACCCTAGACTCTCGCTCCGTACCAGTGACCTCTATGGACGAATCACTAGCGCGGAGTCGAAGTAAGCTACCGTTAGACTGTGTGACAGCTTTCATTATTCATCTGTTTGTTTTTCTTTTCAATCGGTAACGTAAACTGTGAAGTGTGTTGCTATTGATTTGACCCAAAACCTTGCCAATTTTCATACACTCCTGCCTCATCACAGCTGAATCCTCATAGTTAACGTCATCATGTGTGTTGTCGCTAGCCACTGTTTTCGACCGGATTTCCCTATTACTCAGTCAGTTCTGGTCTTATCTTGTGCTGTTTGTTTCGGCCGAATATTAGCGACTCAAAATGCATTACTGGAAAGATTCAAATCAGTTCCTTCCCTCTTATCGTAGTCGCCAAAGTGATTGCTACCACCGTCGCCCTAGCTTAAAGTAAGTGGTAAATTGGCTGCCATACGGTGTACTGTGTTACTCGTCAACCGATTGCTGTCGGACTTCTCATATCCAATCAAGAGTGTAGTAGATCGCTTTCTTGTGAATCAGTCATCTTCAGTTTGCTTGTCAATAAGCTGTTTCCCATTCATCTGTTTGCAGTCGGCCTGATGATAATGATTTTCAACTTTTTTGACTGGTGTCGTTCACTGTCTTATTCCTTTACCCATTTGATCGTACCATACAATCAGGAAGATCATGACAAGGTCTAGCTAGTAGAAAAGAAGGGGAACGGAGTTGACCCACTTGTCTATACTCGAACATTCAATATCAAAGTGTCCACACCCTCCAAACAAGCAGCCGAGCCATACGTGAAACTAAGGCATTACCAGCAAGACAGCTGCTGCTGTTGCCCCGCATCATTAAATGCGCTTGCTTTACACAGGCCACCAGTCCAAACAATGGAGAAATCCACCCTACTCAGACCGATTAACTGCAATCTAACCTAACTTCTCCACCCAATAACTCTGTGAGTCTCTAGGGACACAGTTGAGGAATCAAGCCCAACATACAGTGGCCGATACCCTGGTGAGTGGCTTTACTTTTGCACATCAGGTCATCATCTATCCACCTAGCACCTTACATCAGTCGGCCGCGTCATAGACAAAAAACACTCGATATAGCAGACAACTAGCTGTCACCCTTAGTACATGGCCTAACCATCTAAGTTCGTGTAAACTGAAAATTTGAATAAAACAGCTTGCGCAGCAAGCACTACCGAACACCCGCTCCCCAATCTCGGTTTATTACTCGTTAATGTCACCCGATGCGAGCAATCAAACGCATACATTGACGGTCGTGTATGTGATGATGGTTCATGTCATCTACTCTTGGTGGTCAGGTTTTACCACCGTAAAGCGGCACACTTCTTAAGGTCAGCCGCCCTATATACGCGACCCTTAAGATTCGAGTGATGTCTTAGCTCAGCGAATGCCACCCTGGCCTCGGAGATACGAGTTTTCATTTTACTTTCTGTGCCTACGCCGCTGACAATGCAACCTCCTATGTTCACAAACTGGTCAACAACCTCCATTAATTGATTATCCAACATTAAGTCTACGTAATAACAGCAGCCCTGCAAATACACTTCGCACTTTGAGGCTGCAAAAAGTATTTCGACTTATTTGTAGAACGCGAAACGGCGTCTGACGTTGTTTGTGCTGCTTAGAAATTATCAAACAACCACATCTTTTTCCCCCAGCATAATCGACATTAGTCAGTCTTCCACCAGGTGAGAGTTGCACACCGGCATCTTGTAAATGCCGCGGACAGTCTTCCATTACTCTGTCTATGACAAACCTGAACAAAAATGGTGAACATCAGTAGCCTTGACGTACGTCGCTGTTGGTAGTCAAACTGTCAAACAGTCCACCATAAACCCCAATATGAGCTGAAGTATGGAAATAAAGCATCGAAGATATGTTCACATACTTGTTCGCCACACATCGCTGCATTTAGGCGACTCCAAAACTGCCGATTGATCGACCGAATCCAGTGCACCTCTACCGCCAAGAAAAACGGAGATTGTTGACCGGTGATACGCATGACGCTGATCCAGAATTTGGCAAGGAGTGAAATTTTGATCAATACGTCCTCGTCCAGGACAAAACTCTGTCTGTTTTTCTGTAATGTCTGCCTTTCAAGCTACGATTAACGAATTATAACGGAAGCCGTGCTTATTCCCCTATGATTTGTGCGAGAACCCCTGACCTCTCTCCTGATTATGGAAACCATTATCGAGTGATCCCGACATGAAGAGATGTTTTTCGTCAACCAAATGAGTTGAAACAACTGAGTCAAAGCCTCTACTACCCCATCCCTATTCTCCTTGAAAAGTGTCAGCACAAGGATTATCGAGCCAGCAGCCCTATTACGTTTGAGGGTCGAGGTGAAACAACCTACCTCGGTTTTGGTGGGTTGTTCCAACTCTACCGACCAGGGTATTGGATTACAAGTGTGCAGTGGTAACAAAGCGAACTTAAAGGCCAGCTATATTGACCCTCAAAGTACTTTGCCGATTGGTCTAACTTTCTTGACTTGCTACGGAAGGACGTGTCGTTTGCTTCGCGTATAGCTTCACCAATAAACGGACGCCCTGGATCGGCAGTGCGGATATGTTTGAAGAGTCTGCTAGCGTTCCCCAAAGGAAACAGTTTTCATTTACTTAACTTTCTGTGTTAGCCAAGCTTTACGAACTGCGATCGGACTGCACATCAGCTTCTTACGGACATCCCCTTGAGCCTGTTATGTGAACTCCAATGCGTGTTTATTCCACGACACCGTGTCGCACACCGTAGTGAGATTTGGAACCAACAGCTGTTGAGTTTCTTGGTGTTTGAACAGCCAAACTTGGATTCTAGGCTCTTTTGTTACTTATGCCTTGCCAGCGGTCTGGCCAGTTTTTCGACAGCTAGTCCTTGCAACCGGTAGGGTCGTTGACCAGCGAAATTAAAAACAACGTACCAATGCATGGTGTGAATTTCAGTGTATGTTCTAATAGGAATGACAGTCCCGAGTAGAACCACGCCACCCATAACTAGCAGTTGTGTGGTTTATCTGAGACCAGGCTGATTCGGAGGAAGACGCCAGTTATAACAATAAGTGTATAATATCCGAAACTAATACCGGCTACAAGTAATCTATACTCGCTACCTGGTTGCAACAGCACCCCGGCGTGCTGTCAGCCCAAACCTGCCGTCCAAACGGGGCTCGACTTCGCCTCGGCAACCGACCTGGACGTTCATGTCTCCCGCCACAGTTACTATATTAGAACCATATGTCGACCTAAAGAGAGCAGCCATATCCAAGTAAACGATGTCGTTGCCAAAGATGCTCATGCAGTTAGTTGAAGCATAAGAAAATAAAGTGGAAAGATTTCTGGGTATTCGGCTTCTAGGGCTGACAGAACTTGCCAAGCGAACAGCACAGTTTACTGCTAATGTGAATGCAGTCTACCACTTTGACAGTGGCCGCTGTGCTAAGGACTATACCGTTTCCAGCCTAACCAGTAGCGGCGGCCCTAGGGTCACCTGAAGTGTATAATCAGTATCGTGTAAACAGCACAGATGACATTAGTTCGATGCCTTGACTACCGTCCTAAATTCTAGTCTCGGAAATGCAACAGACATCGAGTTTCAACCTGTCTAATGTCCGTACGAATGTTGCAGGTCTAATCAAGGGACGAGGAAAACCAATATGTTGAGCAGTTGGAGGTGTGACTTATCGGGACAGTGTTGCTATGGTTAGCTGTATCTGTTGTGGAATCTATGGAGTACCTGCTAGAAATTGGGGCTGAGAGGGACCTAAGAGTTAGATCAGACAGGATGGTTCACCACGTGTTCGCTTATCCACCCGGCTGTATGCAGTTGATTAGACAACCTAGTCGATACAGTATGAAATTAGTAGTGCTGCGAATTTTCTTGATTATGTTTGGGTTGGGATACTGCCTGGGTTCCCAGACTTAAATAAGTGAACCACTTAAGTCCTCTACCAAAACCTTTGACTCGGAAGCCCTTATGGCAAGGCAGCTGTTAGATGGCAATGCACTAAAACTGGCACCACTTTTTCTGGAAAAAAAGATGTCACCTTTCTTTCAGTTCCCAACTTAGAGGCCCAGAAGATTGTAGTCAGCCAGACCTCTGTTTGCCTGTCGTGGATGAATCTGTCGGTGTAATTATCACACCGTCCAGTTTAGCCCAACAGATCAAACCGTCACTTCGCCTCAAAGTCCCGTCTCGTTGCAGCATGTTCGGACCCGAGGCAATATATCGCTGTCAAATAATGTTTGTTTGGATTCCTAGATAACTGAAAATGTCCACACATTTCGCGTTAGTAGACTTTTAGGCCGCCCTATTTTGTTGTTATACAAAATGAACTGTGTATGTTACATTTCACGTTGCTCACCGCGACTTCGCATTTCTTTCGATTTACGTGGGAAACAGTCAATTTTAACACCGAACTTAGTTTAACTTTATAATGCCTCAGGGGTGAGCTTTGATTTTCACTTCTAGCATTTTACAACCATAAATCCGCGTATCATGTTGAAGAGGTTGTCAGGAACAACATAGCAATACTTATCTGAAACAAGCGTTTGGTCCCGATGTGTGAATCTCGAAAATGTCCTTTAGAAGGACAACTTCCAATTCATCTAGATGATCATCTGGTTGCACTGGTGGGGGCCTGATCTAACATAGATCAAAGGACGCAGTACATATGCAAGTTTGTATCTCGCACGAATAACGGATTAAACGTATTTGCCAAAACATCTAAAGGAACTGCTAGTACTAACGGCATTACCT
Organism: Paragonimus heterotremus; assembly: GCA_013368495.1. Classification (NCBI taxonomy): domain Eukaryota; kingdom Metazoa; phylum Platyhelminthes; class Trematoda; order Plagiorchiida; family Troglotrematidae; genus Paragonimus; species Paragonimus heterotremus. The sequence continues at coordinate 13,103 of LUCH01005638.1, read as the reverse complement.
TTGGAAATCAACAACCGGTATCCGTAGGGTAGCAGGTAGACGATTCACGTATAAGATTCGTGCCGGAGCACATGGTTATTTCGAAATGCGGTAGCGTGAATGTTCAACCAGCGTTCGGTGGAACACACTCATACGTCAGCCTCCCCGTTTCGAGATAATACGGTTTATGTGTATCAGTTACTCATAACTGGATTTTTGACGATTATCAGAACTTAGTGTCGTGGTCAGTATAAACGATAGGATTGCTTTGGGTCCCAGTTTGACCCAATCCGGTTGTCGCACAAAGGTTCACCCACCGTTAACTAGTTCATAGGCGCCGGACCCCAACGACTTTTTTGTTGTAGTAGATGCTGGGAATCCTGGATTTCCCGTTGTCGATACAGTTTTTCAAACGAACGTATCTCTTCGCTGAGTATTCTCAAAGTTTTTACACAGGTGCTTCGGTAATTTTGTCGCTTTTTTGTCTTGTCTTTATATACATGCTGGTGTGCTGCGTTTGATTTTGTACCCAAAGCTTTCCCAATCGTTCGTTCAACGGTCGTTTTGTTTGTTGCCATGTAAAGACCGGTTCAATATATAAATGGCGCTTGGAGTACAGAACCTTCCCACGTTTTCGCTTCCTATCATAGCATTTGGATGCTCTCCTTGAATGGATGATTTGATCGTTCTACCGTTCTGTTGACCAGTGGGTTGTAGAAAACGGCCTGCACCTGTCGTATATCACGTCGCTTGAGGAACTGGCTAAGTTCATAGCTCACGAATTGCTGGTCGTTATCAGTACCACATTCTTTCGGTACTCCAAAACTGGCAATAATATGTTTCGACTTGCTAACTATAGCGGATGCAGTGACTTCCACAGTCCAGTGCGCTTCAGACAACTTACCATGATATCTCATGGTGATTAGCATACTCCCGTGATGCATTGGAGCTGATGTGAAGGGTTCCATGATGTCGATAGCAAATTTTGCCCATGGTCTCAAAAGGTATTTCACGGGTTATACTAGTGACGATATGTGTTTGGCAATGTTACCGGAGTATTGGCCTGGTCCATATTTAGTTACGGTACTTTCGATGCAAACCACCAAAACCATTCGCCAGCGCGACGCTGTGTTCGATCATTTCCAGGATGTTCTGTAAAGGCGCACAGCACAACCGTTTCCTTAGTGCGGACGATAGGCTGAACTGAGCTCCACGCATGAGGCGATCATCGACCAAAGATAACTCGTTCCACTGGGCATAACATTTGAGTTCATCGGTTTGTGTGTGATTGAAGGTTAACCAAAAATAGTGACATATTTCAATTGCTACAGTTCACTGTCCCTCTGCGTTGGACGCCGCAGGCATTCTGGGTTCACTGCTTAAAGCCGAACTTTATTTCGAGCAGTCACGGTCTCGGATTCGTTGTTGTTATCTAGATTGTCGTGGGCTGGTGACGGTAAGCAGGCAAGTACATCGATCGCTCAACACCTGTTGACTTGCCGAGCTCAGTTGAACCTGGAGAAGGCGTTTCGGATATGTTGTGCAACAAGAAGATCGAAAGCTTATCTAGTTTGCGGAGACTGCAGCAATTAGCAAATGGGAGCCACCCCTCTACGTACAGAAAGATTTGTTCGTCAGTACCAGATTGCCCTGGTAACTGATGTGTATGGATGTGTGTGTTTGTGTGGTCGTTCATTTTGTTGTTTAGCTTCACAATGTCCATTGGACTTTGCTATATAAACCGACAGACTGCAGTATGTACCTGATGAGATGCATTGAAATGTGCTTGAGAGGTAGATTGTGCAAAAAGCTGTTTCTGACTTCTCTGTTCATCTTGGTTTGGGAAAATGTTGCTTTGCTCATCCGAGTTACTGTTTTATATAGATATATATATATATATCTTGAAATGAGCAGAGTGCGGAAAAGTGTACGTAACTGTATATAGTGATAGCGAGCGTGGTTTCATAATTACAATATTATACAGTTTAAATAACCAATCACTTACGACCATGTTTACAAACGCGAATAGCAGTATAATGGACACGCCTGATTAGTTTCTCACTTAATTTGGGTGGTAAAATATGTGGGGAGTTACCGTTAGTCGGATAAACAAATATGTGATAGGAAACGGAATATCAGTGATAAAATCGGATAGAGTTCAATTGTTGATGGCCTATTAAGAGTTTATGTTAGCGTACCGAACAGTTGAATACGAACGGGTAGTCCTAGCCATGACGTCAAATTGAGAGATAAAAGTATACTACTGTACACGTGTAAGTAGAGTAAAAGTTGAATGTGAAATTGAAATTCACGAACAAATTCACAGCAAACTAAGGGACTGGGCAGACCATGTTGACTTTCTATAGATGCTACGCCTTATTTTTTATTTATTTATTGATCCATCGGTCCTTCTTGTGATAGGAATTTCGCCAGTCTGTGCTTCACATATCACCATGATGTTAGGGTGTGCAATTTAGAGACGTAGGACAAACCGTTCAATTAACCCCCGATCTTTTGAAGACCAATGTATCGTCCACATAGCGTCTGTGATAGGATAATTGCGAAACTATGCCAGTTGCCCTATCATGAGCATAAAAAAGTTATGGAGAACTGGACCTACTGGGCTACCGATTGCCGTGCCATCAATTTGTCCGTACGGTAAGTTTGGGATCTTGAAGCTGACGTTTTCCGTACACAATGGAAATAAGATTTTCAGTTTACAAAGTAGTTTCTTGCAGGGGTACATTGGCGAAAAGAGACTAAGCACTCACAGAGCACATGCTCATTTTTTATATTGGTCCTATCTAACTTATCCACAAGCTCTATTGAGCTTAGGATACCACCAAACTGCTGTCAAGTTTTTGAGTGGTTGGTTGTAAAATTTTGATCAACCACGTTTCCAGTTTGTGGTTAGGCGAATTAGACAGACAAAATCGGTCGAAGTTTCCTACCCCGTTGCGGATATTAGGAAGGTCATACAGTTCAAGCAGTGAGCAACCGCCAGTTTCCAGGTTCTTTGTCTTCTCATCTATCCAGCTAGGTTTAGGTATTATTGCAGCTGGTGACGTTCCTGTTGTTACACAAATGTATTCCTCTTGAGGAGTTCAAACTGTCGTCTGACATTCAGGGTTGGTAACGTTTCATCCACTTAGCTCGTCTTATCCATAGCTGTTGTTTCGAACAACCTAACGAATTCTCTTCGTCAAAACGGACACAACGCCCCCGAATTGAGTTTACCTAAGCAAACATGCCATATGTGCCTTCGATCAAGTGAAAGCGACCTAGTGGTGCCAAATCACACTGTATATGCTAGCCTGCATGTAAATCCGGAGAAATTTACGTAAGCAGAACCGATAGATCATTGACCTCAAGAATGAGGGAACATGTTTCCAAGTGAGTTAAAGAATAGGCCCCACAGCCCCACACTGTAATCACAGAGACTCGTAGGCCTTGTGCTTCGTTCATCGGACGACAAAACCTGTCAACTAGCCACAACGGGGAGTTGACCCCAGTCTTCACCACCATAATGCGCCATCACGACTAACGGCTATTAAAATTCGCTGAGACCGTCAGAATGAACCAGTTGAAACCTGTCTATATTTGTGACCCGTAGGCTACCGTGGACCTAAGCTGTAGTGAATGTTATTCACCTCACATTGTTTGATGTTTTATACTCATTTCTTTGTTCATGTCATGTGGACGTTAGATTGGAGTTCTCCGTGTTATTCGTTATTGGGTACTGACAAGCTAATACTCAGTGTTTACATCCACTTCTAAGCCTTTCCTGATCATTTTGTTAAAATTGCTTGTGGGATAACGGCTTTAACCAATTAGGTGCCCCTACAAGTCTCCATACTATCTGGTTGCCAAAATACAACGAAGCACTCTAACTGTACTCTCACTAGTTTCTTTTAAAGATGTAGGTTTCATCCTAGTCAAGAAGTTGATGATATTGTTTTAGGAACTCTGCTACCGAAGTTGTTTCAAATGAATGAAGTTTTCCGAAAATCACTTTCACTTTTATGAGGTTTATATTGATCGTTGAGTACTTGGTCTGTCTCCTATTAGGTCGATTCTGCATACCGCTGTTACTCTTCATGGGCTGTATGTAACGCGCGGACAACTTATTCAATAGAATTGGGCTTCACATTGGCTGTGATTGAATTGATCGCACCCTTACGCATCTAGTACAGAGGGCTAATTTCTATCTGTTTGAGCATCAAAAAAGCCCTCGATTCAGTTGGTAAATGTGTACTTTGGAACTGTGTCTTATAGGGCTATACCCGTTATTTATATTAATATCTACATAAGAATTTCTCTTTAGAAGTCGGTCGGGTTGGGGCTTGCAGACGTTAGTTGTCAGACGTGAAAATATAAAATATGATTGGACGCGATTGTTCAGCCAGTTTTCCTATTATGGAGCATTCTGGCGGACCATAAACTGAACTATGGCTGCGCTCACAGTTTTTAAAAATGTTCTGCTTTGTAACAGTTGCACACATACACTTTTATTTAGAACATTAGAACATGTATGTCGTATGAACAAAGTGGTTGCAGAGTCTAAAACAACATGGTACCCAATGAAAATCAAATAGAGTGATCTCAGGCAGTTGATTATTCGGAAATCGGCCAGAGGATAAGGGATGAAGGTTATCAGCGGTAAACGAGGATGGTTTTATTGACTAGAATGATGCGGTTTATCATTATACGTTGAAAACTGATCGTGATTCTAAGACAGGCTTTCAGTTTGTATAATGTATTACTCTAATGCCTTTAGCTTTACAAACAACTCAAGGTATCGCCGACATTACAAGAGGTTCAGTCTGTCAGTTGGGTACGGCTTTTTCATCTACAATCTTCAAGGAAAGAGCCGGTGCCCACATCAGTTCGTAATAGTGAATGATTTCAAGTGGTCTGGGAGTTTATTTACCGTGGGAGTTATGTCGACGCATGTTGGATGTTGGAAGAAACCACATATCGGATGGGTAATTTCGGGTGATGCTTGACGAATCGCTCCATCTGTGATATCGTTACGACCTCAATTTCTCTATAAAAGGCCGAGTGTATAATGCATGCAACTGCATGAGCAATCCTCTATAAAACTGTGAAATTTAGTCAACGCGCTTGGATAACATCCAGTTTGGTCGTGTAATTAATCTTCATGTCAAATACATAACGGTGGTCGATAAATGAGCAGAGAGCAGGAACTGTTGAGGACATGCTTTCTCAGATGATAGGTGAACATCACCCTACCGGACTGGTTTTCCAACTCGTTTACTCTTGCCTCGCTGTCACTTCAATGAAGTTGTACGTCGTATTCTGGCCACCGCGAACGCGACAGAAAGTTTCTCAGCTTTGTAGACAACTTGGCTTCCGATTAATGTCTTAATGACTCTGAAGACCAATGTTAACATCTAATCAGGCTATCTAAACTATTACTATTCGTTTAACGTTCGTTGCTTTAATCGGCATACGATTGGTGCATATTTTATTAACCAGATGAGCGACATAGGTGATATCATTACATTTAGCTTTCGTTTTAAACTCAGTGTACGCATTGAGGTAGCCACAATCTGGTCACAGAGCCATTGCTATTCATGCCCGGATTCAGGCAGACCCGAATGGTGGTGGTGTTATCAATTACGTCGAATCCAGCCGGGCAAAAACACTTATTCAGGTGACCATGCTTTCGGTCGTACTAACCAGATCGGTCCCAATTATCGAGTATACTAGGTGATAGCTTTGAACAACCTTCTCAGTTAACACTATCCTATTTTGTCTTCTATGGATTGATCCGTAGCCGCTTGGACCGCCGTTAAGTCTCATCCATTTACTCTGGGACGGGTAAAATGAGCCAAACGTGTTTGGTCACACGCGGCTTTGCTGGTTTTTGCGATTGTGAACAAACTACTTCCCCCTTGAACACACCCGTGTCAAGCCTCGGTTTCTGTTTGGGACACTTCACATCGGTGTGAATAACGAACGGACGGTGTGTACGGTCGTTTGTATATGCCTAATATCGCACGAAAATCGTTCTACCCCATGTTCCGTAATTAGCTGAAGCATACGATGCACACTACTCAATAATTGCTTTCCTTTTCCTTAAGACTTGCTAGACTCAGGCTTGAAACGCACCTTATATGTATTTGTGTCTTCAAGAGCGGTCATTATCAGTTTTCGATCGATAATTTCTTATGGGTCCTGTGGGGTCAGACCAAACCTACCCCTATTCAGGCTCATAAAGGAGCGTTGCCACTTAGCACTGATGTGGCAGTGTGACAGTCATGTGCCTTACGTTTACTCCAGTTCTCGTCTCTTTCACTTTCTCGTAACCTGCTTTCCTCCCCCTTGGTGACGATAAGAGACATAGGATTAGCATGCATTTGTTCACGAATCATTTAATCCAAATGCGTATTCTCTCCCGAACTAATCAACCTATTTCTTTTCAGTGCATACGCTTATTTCCCAGTTATCGTTAACGCCTGGAGATTGCGATCGTTCCTTATGGTCACCAAGTATCGAGGATTCAACAAATCAGAATGCCTTCACTGTAAGTTTGAATGTGTACATCTTTCGGGTTTAATTGTTGGCTGAGGGAGTGTTCATGTAAAACCCCGATTGAATCATTCCTTCATTGACGCAGACTGTTTAAGACAGGCATGCATGTAAGATAAATGGATAGTGTCCACTGATAAAAACTGTTCTTCATGATGCGTACAATCGAAGTTCCATAGTTATTGAAGCACCTTGGATTCCCAGGTTTTTATGTCTTTACACTGACCGTTTCCATGTACATTTTGAATTTCTAATAACTAATTTGGGATTTAATTAATATAAATTGAGCATCATTCACAAGTGGTTGTTGCGTTCCCATTCGTACAAACTTTCCAGCTGCCGGTTTCATGATAAACACTGGATAGTAACTGCAATATTTTTAGAACTCAGTAATAGTTCGTATCTTCGTCACTACTTGAATCCGAACTCCTGCCATGTTCTCACGAAATGGCCATGTCGACCACTGTTTCATTGACCTCAACCCGGGTACGTCCTTCGAACAAGGGAGTTTGAACGTTTACCCACATAATTAACTGTCTCGGTGATTCTACCAAAAACCGCTAGCAGCTTCACAACACACGTGGGAAGATGTGCATCACCTTTATCTGTGGGTGACACGCCAGAGCGGCCTGACAGAACGATAAACTCAACACTCACTAATGGTAACCAATCGAGCTGTTTGTTGCGGTTATTCCACGAGTATTTTCTAGGCTCTCGAATGCGATACTGAATTTTTTATTGCTGTCATACTGGTTGATTTACAGGTCTGTCTAAGCCAGACTGTCATCCAGTTGTGAGCAGCACGCTTACGAAGTTTCGTCATTTTTTGTTTAAATTTATCTCCACACTCCATTGAATGGGGATGAGAAAAATTATGTTAATTCGTCCACGATATCTTCTGCGATTGCATTCCCTGTAGGTTCATTGCCGCGGTGCCAGTTTTACTGTGGTTGTCGACAGTCGAACATATGCGGAGGACTGGGTACGAAGTTTGGACGATGCTATTCGGTTAGTTGATCCCATTCCCTTCAGTCTACCATGTTCGTCTAAAATTCGGCTTGCCTGTCTTCAGTGGAAAATGCTGTTCATAAGTAGACGGCATATGCAGCGTTATTGTTATCTAACACAAGTGGTAATGTTAGATGTCCAAATGAAGTTTGGAATGTGTGTACTTCCATCGCGCATGCTGCCATGCACCCTGCTGGATCTGGCAAGCCGAACTTCGCCATGTTTATTTTATAAATTACTGTCTGAATCGTCCACCGAAAAGCCCCTCCTGTGTTTCACACTCAGACAGAAAACATGGATCTGAAGTGCAAACGATGGGTTGTCCAAATTGTCTTTAACGTCCACTCACACCAGTATGGTCAGTCAGTCACAAACAATTGTTCATCCTACACTAGACCATTAGATCGCAACCGCATTCTGCGATAGGTATGTGTGTTGTTATAGTGCATGGTGAATATTGTGTTTGTTTTTCGGTTCAAATTTGGCCTTTTACTTCTTTTCTTTCTCCTATCTACAATGCAATAATATGTACTCTTATACTGACCTACTTCTTGCCTTATGTTTTCCGCTTTTTACCTGTTTAGATCTTACCATTGGGGTCTATCTTCTTTTCACGAGATAAAGGTTTTACTTACGTACTAGCCTACCATCTACCTAACCAACATTGAAACAGACAGAAAATATATTGCGGGATGTCGACATTCCGTTGAATCTCTTCAACCACTTACTTAAAATAATCAATTCAAGTAGTTATCTATGATGTGAATGGTGTGTAATCAATCAAATAAAATGATTGAGGTCAGAAGTTCACTACCAAGCAAGGGATACAGTCTGAATCAGTAATTTTTGAGCGCACATAGCTTGTCTTTGATACTTATTCAATAGGGCTTCATCGATTTTATGTGATTCTATTCTATCGTAAAATATTTTCATCCTATTTCCCCTAGAATGTCTTAGAGACCTCATCCTTTTATGCACAGAAAACACGTTTTGGATCTGGAGAACTTCATTTCAAACAGGTTGATTGGGTAGCTGTGGGCAGAAATCTTGGCCCAGCATTTGTCAACATTTTTCTAGGAATGATAGAAAGTTTACTTTCTAACCATATTGATTCAACCGTACTTGATGAACGCTACGTTGATGACGTTCCGATTCTCACTAACCATGGTCACTTTGTTGCGTTTTTTTAATGATATAATATGTATATATAATATAATATATATTAAATAAATATCAAAGACAAGCTATGTGCGCTCAAAAATTACTGATTCAGACTGTATCCCTTGCTTGGTAGTGAACTTCTGACCTCTATCATTTTATTTGATTGATTGCATACCATTCGTATCATAGATAACTACTTGAATTGATTATTTTAAGTAAGTGGTTGAAGAGATTCAACGGAATGTCGACATCCCGCAATTTATGTCTTTTCTCTGTTTTGATGTATTGGATAAACGAGGCCCAGTGTTTCAAATAACCAGCACTGGCCGGCTATACACACCTCCGGGTCTAATTCCCTCTATTGGATACGTGGTGTGTAAGTTGATCCAAAAGTTGTGCAGCGCAAGCTATTAGTGATGGATGCTACGCGTAAACCTCCCTTGGCTTCGGTCGGTGTGACAGTCTAATCGGAAACAAATGTCGCTAACCATGTGTGTGAAGTACGTCGTAGGCGCCTGACTGTATGTCCTCTACATGTATTCTTTTATCTTGCTGACGTAACTGGATTTCGGATTCGTCAGTTTATGATTATTTCTTCTCCTCATCCAAGCCAGGACATGATGGGATGCAGATGGATTCCATTTCCTTGTCGTCATTAGGTGCCTGCTTTTCCTGTCACTGATTGCTTTAAATCGAACACTTCCACGGGAGCGTTTGCATTTTCAGATGTGTCCATGAGCGTAGAGCTTGCTTGTCAATACCTGACATTTTTAAAATTTTATTTCTACCCTTTTCTGGATGCTACATTGCCAAAATTGATCGTAATGACCTCACCATACTAGTGTGACTGAACGTTGAGGTCAGTCTCAGTGGATAATCATTTGCCCTTAGTATTCGAGTCTGGACCTTTTGAGGACTATCTCTCTGTCCTGCATGTATGTCGAACGCAATTTATCATTGATTGTTCGCTGTGTCCCAAGTTTTGTAATTGTAGACCATCTGGCTAGCCATAGTTGTAGTTGTTCGACTCGGTAAACAATACTATATCGTTTTGCTTGCGTAATACTGAACTACGCCTTATGGATCGCACGCCAACTAACTGATCTCCATATCAAACGACTCACTGTGGTTATCCGTAACTAACTTTTCAATAGGTTGTTATTCTCTTTCCGTCCTCTTCCCTATTCATCCCCAATTTGGTTTTCGGTCACACTACAGTTTTACTCGTCATACTGCAGTCGCTTGTGTTATGTCTTTGGATGTGTACACATACGTGTTTAAGAAGTTATATCTTCTACGCGAAAATTAGTTGTACCTATGTATAAGATCTCGAAGAATTGCGGGTTATGTATGAAGGAGTGGAAGGATTAATGTGGAGTTTACCTCCCCACTTACAAACCGGACACGACGTGGTAAACGGTGAACTGGTATTCGTATGTTATGGCAAAACCATCGAAATATGTGAGACGAGATGACTATACTCGTCGGTCGACAGAGTCCGTTCTGAAAACAACCCGGCGAACTTCGTCGTTACTGACACTATATGCCTCTAACAATCATCGGTGTATCCAAATACACTGATGATCGGAAACGGACACTCTGGGAACATCCTGCGCTCGAATGAGCCATGTCTCACAGCCATACATCAAGGCTGCTTGTACAGTCGCAGTATATATCTGACCTTTGACGAAACACTTGGCGACAAGTCTGTTGTACAAATTGTATGGGTTGATAAATGACACTCCAGCTTAAGCTGTACTATTTGTGATCTCACCAGACATTCCATCAGTGTCGATGCAGTGCCCAAAGTATATGTACTTCTCGTTTACTTCCAACGGCTTTCCACCAAGGAGAAGAACATGCTCATAGTCCGACCAATCTCGGATGTGATTGAATTCAAGTTTGTTCTTTTACTGTGGTTCAATTATGGTGTTACTTCTTACCACAATTCAACTTTGACTCTTAGGTTTCTTCAATCTTAGATTTTTTCTTCAATGCACTAAATGTCGTCCAAATGTTTAAAGTCACTGATTCTGTCAAGCTTTTCTCATTTTGAACCTGATTTGTTTGCATGTTAGGCCTGAATTCTTTATCCTTACTTATATACCTTTGTATTTGTGTTCTCTAGCTGGGTTAGTGTGCTGGGTCTACCCCAAGGTTCGTCTTTCGTAATACGTCCTATTTACTAATGTTTTGAAGATCAGGGTTGAACAACACATGTTGGGAGATACTGTCAGCCTGCAGAGCCAGTCTTCTTATCTTGGTTGGCCTCCCTTGGGCACACTACCGATTTACAACACTTTATAAATGTCGGATACCTGTATGAATATAATACTGCACAACAGGGAATGACGATTCACTCTGTATCTTAAGACTTGCTAATAAAATCTCAGTTGTTTGCAGACTAGTTGCTTATGAATTGTCGAGTTTTCATTATTCCTGGACGTGCTGGTGACGTTTGAGCTATTGTATTTGCTGTTGTAACTGAACCAGCATTGTGAAGTTCAGTTTGTACGGATCGGTGGAAATCTCCCGCATAGTAGTCGCGTTGCTTTCATGTAATGCTCAGTTGTTTTTTGTGATCACATGTTACCTACACGATGCTAATATGTTGACTTCTATTATTTAGAGTCATATCAATAAGTCATTTCTTATGTCTGATGCTTTTTATAAACATTTTTGTTGCTTGGTCGTTTAACAGCATGACATCAGTTTCGACTATTCGTAATTGACTGTCACTGAATCGGATTTCGTATTTCACTCAAAATTACAGAACGTTCATTTCTCATCTTTTCTAATTACAGCAAGTCTATTGTTGCGTGTTAGCGGTGGTCTGCTGCTACTTTCATAGACTTGCGAACAATTTGAACAATACTGACTGTAAAACTTTTTAAGTAGGAATCTTGTAAGGTGTGTGCACGAGCTTATATGAATAGAATTTCTCTATGTAGAAGATGGGAGGATGTATTAGGGCAGTAACCGGAAATGTAACTACACGGGACAATAAAGTGAAGCTTTTTTGCAAAAGTGATACTGAGCAATCGACATAATACTTTTATTTGTCGAACTATCCAAATCGAAGCTTTTAAACGTGCTGCATTCTGTCATCCACACCGACGTCCGATTAGCAATCATTTACTAGTTCTGTCTGTTGAAACTCCAGCTCTGGTTAACATGCGCTCTGCGTGGACAAAATTCACCAGATTTTATGTGCCGTGCATGTTGGTATAATGTGGAGTTACGTGCAAGTTCACATATTCATAGTATGTCCATTCCCAATCACTTACTACTCTGGCACCTGTATATTGGTTTACACCATAGTATGCACTTATCTTTCCATATGGGTAATTTCTTCTTAAAAGCCAGAGGACCAACTTTTTATGTGATTGGTTCGACATCACTGTTTATCATCCCTGTGTATCGCATTATAATTTTTATTAAGGTTTGGTGATACGGTTCCATGTCATACATTTCCACTTTAAGATGTGCCAGTGTCACTTTTGTATGTGTCGTTATCATTTCTATTCAACTCGATGTCAGTTCAAGATCACCTAATGTGATTTCTCTAGTATTGCTTGATCAGATCTTCAACGTCATCGAACGTAAGCGGTTCCCATTTGCACAGTGGGACAGTGAGTGGGAATGGATACATTCTGTTAAAGTTCCAACACTACATGGGACTGACACTAGCAGGCTTTCCAACCGCGTCGGTTCAACAGTCCCTAATGGGCTACAATAGCTGTAACACGCTAAGCAATCGACAGGAGAGATGTAATCCGGACAGAATTGTTATACATTAACCGAAGGCAGAGGTAATCGGCTGTAGGTTATTACTTTCGACCGGTCAACAATATTTTACTGCTCATATTGGAACTAATATTGTCCGTTATTTCGTCAAAGCTGAGTGTTGTTTTTGTTGTATCTTTGAGGTATCCTAGAAATTCAGAGTAAACGTGTTGGATTTTAAATTTGCTATTCGTCTCCATCCTTTTCTAGTGCGGTTCAGTTGGCTCGTCAAAGCCTACGAAAAGAGAGCAGTGCCAAACGCCCAATGGCAGTCTATGATTTCATACACTACGAACAATGGTTGGAAACCAAACGAGCTGATACCATGGTAAGACGTTTTGTTTGACTGTGCATAAATTATCTATTCTCCGTATCGTTGGAATGGTTGAATCCTAAGTCCGTGTGTATTTACTTATACGTGTTGATACGCCAGTTCGTCCGATCAGTTGATTCTGTGTTCTGATTTGCTCACGCTTGTCCAGGCTTCTGACACGTGTATTTGGGCCTCACGATTAATACTGTGTATATGTTTAACCTTTTCTGCTACCTTGGCGTGGTGGTAAGGCTTGTGTGCTGTTGTGATCCGGAGGGCTGTGCTGACTGCGACCTCGGTC
>LUCH01005637.1:22232-39597 GCA_013368495.1 Paragonimus heterotremus | reverse complement strand
AAAACTTGACAAATCTCTCATCTTCATGGTGGTTATCGTTGAACACTGTGGACTGCTGACTGTTGTCCAAAAAGTATCAGGAACATAAGTGACAATCAATTGTGTGCTTACGTTTTACATTACACGTCATTGCCCCACAAACCTACTTGAAACCAAAGCGCAACAGACCGGAGTCGTTGATGGGAGCAAATCGTTAGACGTTTTTGGTTATTTTTTATAGCATTTGACAGACTCAACAGCACAATTATCAGTGTGATACTTTAACAGTATGGTGTCGAGATTAATATAGAGCTGTGACTCATAGATTATCTGAAGGACAGAGATCCCAGTATGAACTTAATGATGTACTCACTGACCGACGCGGCAACAGGCGATATAACTCATAGTTTTATTGTAGATTCTCTGTTTTTCCTTGAACTGCCACAACTGCTGAGTTATCCAGTATTGCTAAATGTAGACGGCATGAAAATGTGGCTGATGGTGGGTAGCAGTAATGAAAGTAATTTCGTTACTAGACATCATTCAGTTATAAATCTGGAGGCTTCAAAATGGAACTTGATGTGCACTGGTCACATGGTGCGTGCCAACGGCTCCCCAGAAAGTTAAATTCTAGTTACGAATATCCCTGAGCAAGACCTACGAACAATCATTTTAGCATATCTCAGTCTGCCGCCTAACCGCACCTTGATAGCGTAGAAAAGTAACGACCATTGAAATGCTACTTATGCATTCGCAACTAAAATGAGTTTAATATGCAAGCTTATCTGCCATTACTTTATACATCTGAATGCGACAACATAGCGTGGGAAATGGAGCGTGTTTCATCGTCTCGTTCGGTTTCATACCCAGAACGATAGACAAAACTGATGCACGTGTCTATGTACCATCGACATGTTAAAGGCCACGTTATTTTAATCTATACAATGTGAGATTAGTCATTACATGCTTTAGCGCCCTATGCAGGGTTTCCCATCAGAAGTTCTCTGCTGAACCTGCAACCCCAGGGGAATCATCTGAAACGCGAGTAGTTCTCCTAATAGTAGTACACATCCAAACCGGGAAGTTACGTTTTACTCTATTGTGACAACGCCATCTCTGACTTCCATCTATGACTTGGTCTAAATATATACAACTTTATTCTGAGTCTCTAATCAGTGTGGTCATCAGGACGTCGATAAATCTATGTGGGACCTCAGTGCCAAAACTAGCAAGGCACTCTTTGTTAAAATGCGCTCGCTTTATCCTTAACGACCATATCCCAGTCACTCTTCTCCTCCTCTACCTTAACAAACCTAGCTTCACTTTGATTCATGCCACAAGTTCTTTATCACTTTTTAAATGAAACTATTTGGTTGTCTTCCCATACCGCGTTTGCTGTCCCTTCACTCTATAATCGTTTAACACAGAGTCAAGTTAACATAGCCATTGTGAACCATCCCTGATCTTTGAAATTGCAATGATTTCAACGGAGCCAAAAAGAGGTTTTCTTGAAAATAAACTAGAGTTTATTCCTAGTAAATCCTCCAAACGATACACGTGGTTTTCATTGGTAGCGATTCCTCCAATGTCTCAAAACCATCCGAAAGTGAACAGTAGATTTTCCAGTCAGTTGTTTTTTAGTAAATACTTTTACAAACTTGACAGAACCTTAGGATCCGGTGAACGTTATGATAATTTGACCCCATACAAATATATGAACAAAACGATTCAATGGAGACCAGGCGTGCTATCGTGTTGAGTGCAACAGTCAATGTCAATTAAACTTGGCCCAGTTTCAATCGTTGTCTTCAGTATTCATCGGTTGCCCTGTGATAGATGATCATGCCTAATGTGTTAACTGCCTCAGGGTACTCACGCTCAAACTAGTGTTACGTTAGGATGATTTCGTTCTTGGTTGATACAACGCGAATAAATAGTTCAACTGGGGCTTAAACCGATATTCTTGACTTGAAGAGCCAATATCCTCTCCATTCAATTGCCCACCGTCTAAGATGGTTTGTGGTGAATCTTGTTAGTAAAATCCGAACTGGTTTTCTTAATGCTGTGTCTAGAAGGATGTTACCACCAAGCTCAATTTCATACAGTACATCATGGTTAAGCTATGAAGAGTTAAAACGAAAAATATTCAGTTTTACTTTCTCAAAAGTGCCGAAAGATTACGAAATCTATAAGGACTGTTGTGTCTCAAAGTAGGACCTAATGGTTAGACAATCAATGCAACGTGCAATATATTACATCCGTGCTGTTTACAGTGCAAAAGTCTGACAAGCAGTTTATTCTGAGAATTGACATGCGGTGTACAAAAATACAATACCATAACCTTAACACCTGTATGCATGTACTGGATGTTTTGGTCATCGTTTTTAGTTTAATATCAGGCATTTTCTTCGAAATATCCACACACAAAACAACCAGCACTGTTGTCGTTATTCCTTGTCGACCAGATGGGTACTTTAAGGTTGAACATCACCCAAAATTGATCGCAACTGTCGCATCCCCATAGACTTTCCAGTCGACCCCTCTCGAAAAGAAGCATTAGACTCGAATTTCGCCTAGCAGGTTCAGTGAGATCGGACATTTCGACCTGTCTATGGAATCCGAATCGCGGGGTTATCGATTAGCGTTAACAGACAGTAACTTTGTCTTAATTTCGAGACGATCGGATAACCTGATCACTACTCACAAACGAAAGTGGTTGAGTGTTCACATATGATAATCCGGTCGTGCCTAACGTGAGGTCAATGGCGCAGTGGTAAACACGGTTGCCTCATGAACAGCATGTCCGTGGTTCAAATCCCGGCAGTGGCGATGATATGCACTACTGACGTGCTGCTCAAATGAGAGCGAAACTCGAGCCTGGTGCTTCTTTTCGAAAGGGGCTGACTGGAAAGTCTATGGGGATGCGACAGCTGCGATCAGTTGTGGGTGATGTTCAACTTGAAGTTAACCAAATCCCTGACTACTCATCAGATGGGTACTGTTTGGCGATATTATGAATAATACATCATACTAGTACAAATTAAAATCCTGGGAGTAAACTACGTTCTTCCGGCTAACACGGCAACAACGAACGACACACAGATTTTTTTCCAGTTGTATATTACAGAGTGCAGATGAAGTACACCTATAGAGGGCAGTCACCATGATTACTTTCCAGTCTAGACTAATGCACAGAAATGAGTCAAGTTTAGTTAATCTCCGAAAGTGACACAACTTCCCATAGACCAGATTTTTGTGGTTCGGCTAATTGGGAAATTTGGCAACTGTGTGTGTTTGTGTGTGTGTTGGTGTCAAAGGTTGACAAACCTAAAGATGATTTGATATACAAACCATCCCCAGTTTAAGCATTCGTTATACACATACGTCCGCCCACACGCACACAGAAAAATGTTAATAACGTTTGCCAAATTTCTGTGCACACAAATTCGCTTTTCAAATGTACACTGATGTTCACCCAATATTTACTTAATAGGTAAATTTTCGACTGGATAATGCGAATTGTTTTCTGTCGGTTTACAATTTGTTTACCCATTACTGCCACACATTTAAATGGAGAAAAAAGTCAAACGTATCGAATTCCGTTCTCTTTGAAATTTAAGAAGGTTGCATAAACGATCATGATTATTGGTTACTTATTTTATCGCAGGAAAATTTATCCTTTGTGAATAGAAACAAAACCTGATATCTTGAACTGGACCATTCAAAATAACCAAATGGCAGTCGATAAAGGTTGGCGTTGAAATGTGGACCATAATGAGATTCGTTTGCAACCTCACTGTTCAGATAAACAGTTGGATGAAAACTTTTGAAAAGTTACACTTGGACCTCTCCGATATTCATGCCCCCAAATATGCTTTTTCCAAGTGATAACCCTTTTGTCTATACCCAATAGCTATATCACAAAACAAAGGACTCTGCTGCCCATCTTGAGCTTAGTCAGGTCAGAACAGTGACATGTTCAACACTTGTTTAGAATATTGACAACACACCTACGTAAATTTGAGTGAAAACCATGTGATGCAAAGAGATGTCTTCTTTACACACAAGGTAGACTATGTAACAGGGTTTAGAAGCGTTCATATTTAGTAAGACTGGCCAGGTTTGCTAGCGTACCGGCCGTGTGACCAAGCACGTGACTCCGTATAGCCATCTACTATACAAGCAATAGTGGATAATTCGCTTTATACATACGAGAAACAAGGATGTTGCAAACTTTGGAGAACGACTAGCACGTCCTTCTAAAGCACGTGGGCATTTAGTCAAGTTTGCGTGCATGTGAAGTGAGTTGTTGATTTGTCCGCTAGTTGGTCCGAAAAACTGTATTCCTCACAAATGCCCTGGCCGTGTTCTCAGGAGTTAGTTTGTAAATCGATCATGCCATCATTGTATTCTCATACCCTTTATTTTGACTATGTATGACTAAAAATTATTATTCTGTAATGATAGGATTCATCCTCACTCAGATCAATCTGGAATAATCAGAGGAACGACGTTTCAGTGTGCAACGAAAGTGCCACGAACCGAAGGTACTGAATCAACAGTGCTGTAAAGTTTATAACACTGGAGTGAGTGAGACTGTTCAAGTGTATTGTTAGCAGTAAAGTGACCTAAATGAATGCAGTTTATCTCAAACTGTCGCCTAACAGTCTATAGCTTATATACAAGCTGACAGAATTTGGAATCTGCCTACATAACTGATCAGCATGAACGCGCCTCTGTGTCGTGGATTCGCATCATACAAAGTTATGAACCGAAAGAAACGTGTGTCCAATGCTGATTGTTAACCTGAAGGTGATATTCTAAAAGGGGAATTATCGATGAAATTCTATTCCATAAATAATTAGCATCTATAAGGTCTACCACAGAAATAACAGCATGACATTAAGTTGAAATATGAGGGTAGAATTTAGAAAATGGAGTTGTTCAACCTGTAACTTATGCACGTGGATTCGAATAATAACAGTTCACCCTATGTTAACGGTTTGTGCTGTATGACAATCAAGGTTCAACGTAGCATCATGTAACAGTTAGTCATGTTCGTCACCAGTGCTATACTTCTACTTGCAATTAAGCGAAATGAATAGAAGCAGTAAAAAGAGGGATATAAATAAGTTAACAGGACCGACTTCTAAAAATACGTATGTTACAAATAAACAGATTTTCTTTACTATCCACGAAAGAAGCAAACTAGCAGTTGTGTAACATACTCAGGGTGTCCAGATGAGTGTAATTTATCACCCCTCTCTCGCCCGTAATTTACTGAACCCAGACAAAAACAAAAAGGCTATTGAAGTAAGCCGATTTGTGGGTGGACACTGAAATGTCATCTGGTGAGAGCAAATCAGCTTGTGAGATACAACAAAATCGCCCAGTTAATTCTTAATTTAATGATCTCATTTGATAGAATACACATTGTAGTAGACATGCAGTTCCCGTTATTGGTTTGAAAGTAACTCAGGTTCAGATTTTACATATACTGATCTCATTTGAATCGCCATAAATGGTACGATAGTCGTTTTAAAAGTAATCAACTTACACTACTCAGAAGTAGTTCGGCAGCTTCGCACATTTGAGAGAAGTTTAGGAATCTGCTAGATTTGAAGCTAGTTAATAAACCATTAAGGAGACTGTCAATCTTCTGGGTCAGTTGTTGAACTTCATGTGTATGGATGGTGGAATCCGGAGATAAAACGTCTGAGCTTTCGTCATGGCCTTGTGGATCAACTGGCGGATGACTTGATTTCTTTCGAGCATTCTGTTTCGGTCGCTTATTGAAATCCAGCCGAGGCCCAGGATTTTCACAATTTGGCCTCTTCCACACCAAATAATGACTTTCTATGAGGGCATTATTGTTAATATTGGACGTTTCATTTCTCTACAATTTGTTTGTTCTAGTTGGATGGATTTCACCTTCACAACCAGCCCTTGTACTCCACATTATCTATAATACCACATATATCTTCATATTTTTTTCATGGTTCAGCCGATACCTCCCATTCACAGTAGATGTCATCACTGAACAATACATCCCGGTTGTTACCAAAATGTTGTATACTTAATGTCTGTTGTTAACATTCGTTCCATATGGGGCAATCTGGCTAATTAATATTGAGCATTACAATTCCTCATGAGTCTCTCAGAATCAAATAACAATGTTCGACATGTACAGTGTGTAATATGTCAACGAATTAGAGTAAATATTTTTCCCGTGACAAGACAGTATGCAGGTAGATACTTCTTCTATCATGACCCATTTTCTGTCAGTCAAACTAGACAACAACAATTGAAAATCGAAATTCCCCGCACTCCCCTCATGAATACTCACAACCCTCTACATGTGACAGTACTGTGCAGTTCTCCCACATGCTTAATAAGCTGTTTTGTGATCCCAGATCATTTCCCTCTTTTTTCTGTTCATTTCTACAAAGGATGGCGTTTCCTCTCCATAGGCCGAAAAAAATTCTCGTTAAGCTGTACAAAAAGATAATAACAAGCTTTCTACACATCAGTTACCTGACATTAATATGAACTAACCAAAACTGGGAAGCCATATGTAAGTGTACAACATAGTATGTAAACATACAACGAAACTGAGATGTAAATGCACAAATACAAAGAAAACCTACATGAAATAATTTTAAATAATCCGATAAAATCGATACAGTTGACCTGGTTTAATGGATTTACTGTAGTACATTTAAGACAGCAGTGAACTGGAGGAATAACACTAATCGATAGCAAAGTTCATATTCCTATCCGCATCACAACGCAGATAGTTGATTCAGTTTATCTCTCCTGATGATGATATCAGGAGGCTAAACTAGCTGTTTTGATTGAATTATGAATCTATACTAGTCTGCATTGCTTATGTTCGATAACCTGTATACCGATCGTCGTACAAGTGCGTATTCCAATACAAACTCCGGAGTTAAGACCAAACAGTTTGTCCCCAAAACAATCCTACTTGAACCGGGTTAGCGAACGGCATCAACATACGGCTGTAACCACAGTCTTACTGGCTGGTAAGAAGGTCTACCAATATTTCAGGTCAGGTCGCTCGGTTCCATCGTCTCCGTGCTTTGACCACCACGGTCCGCGGTCGATAACGCTTGGCTGTTGACAACTGTCTACAAACGTTTCAGCGTTTGACAGGGAACGATTTGCTGATAACAAGCCTGTATTGCTGAATTCAAATGAACAAGGAGACATTCGATATTCCCCGGCGGAATGCGTCATGACGAGAAATTACTGGCCAAGAGAAAATGAAACGCTTCATTTAAGTAGGACAAAGGTTTACAAATCATTAAAACCTACAACTTTCTCAGCGAATCTGTTTCACATTAGGCTGTGTTTTTAGGTTTAGCGCACCATTTTCAGACTTTGACAAAAACAGCAGAGTTTGCGATGTAATCACACCTCGACCAGTTTAATGTCATCCCCATCTCTTCGTACGTTTCGGCGTATAACACCGAAACACCAATCAGTAGTGATCAGGAAGGACTGCACGTAATGTAACTCAACGAATTCAGACTGTTGTTAACTGGTGTCATCAATCAGAACAACCAAACATGAAATTTATTCATCCATGATTCTACAGTTGAGTGGTGTGAGGACCATAATATCCTTTGTGTTGTTACGTGTTAAACGTTTGTAAGCGGCGGTTTAACCGTGACTTCAAGGCGTACAGAAACCAGTGAGTATTACTATATTGACTGCATATGTGTGATTTTGATGGCATGATGCGTAGAGATCAATGTATGCACGGATAAAAGCCAACAGCGAGGTAACAATTGGTCAGTTGCTGTATACACAGTACCATTTCAATTCATTCCATAACTGGGGTAGTCTAATTGAAAAGACAACACCAAAACCAGAAAGAGATATCTTATTTGATCACTGAAATAAATGGTAAGTTATATGTACAAGGCTGATAGCAGATGTTAAGCTGTTGCCCCACACAACAGTACGGCAAGTACCCTATCCCCGAAGTATGATGTGGAGGGTGAACTGCAAGTGGCTAATCTTTCTGATCAACAGTGACCAACAGACGTTTCAACCGTATTGGGTCGCACAAGCATGACGCACACCGGGGATTCAAAAAAACTGATAGTCCTCAGATTGTAGCCGATTTACTTGTCAACTAAACCATGAGGTCACAATCACCTGGAATGAGGAAAGACATGTGGATGGAAGAAATATTGAAGTCATAGAACTCAGTCAGAAAGTAGCACCAACAGCTTTGTAAACAATAACGAAAAATGGCATATCTTATTCAGACGCGAGTTGCACAACGGATACAAATCCCGGATTTTTTCGCGGTATGTATTAAACCATACACTTATTTTGACTAATTACCTGATATACGTACTTTGTTTTATGAAGTATGCATAAAGAGACGACAGTATGTATGGCATTGTTTCACAAAATGGAGCAATAATCTAGTTACTTTAGTAGGTCTCATACATTATTCATTATACATCGCTGACACAAACAACCGTTTCTTTCCAGTCTCGAGGAAGTCGTCATAATTGCAAGTCATCTTGTAAGTGAATACTGACGAAGCACTCCTGATGTTTTCGAATGTCTCAAAAAATGGTCGATGAATCCTCCGTTACGTTTGAACTTGGTTACACTTTTGCGAAACACATTTGGGGATTTTGGGATAAACATGATTCCTCCAACTGACTAGTAACCGAGGAGGTGGATGAGATGACTTGACCACCACTCACGTTTGGTGGAAAATGTTATACTCGTTTGCACATGGCAACCGCTTCTTTTGGAATAGGTGCATGGAATTCGAGTTTAGCTTTTGCTAAAGCTCATCAATATTTTACAAATTGATCACAACAAGGCTGTGAATTTGACAAAATCAACGGATACAGAATGAACTCATGAGTAGTATATATCATGATGTATCTAGCACACAGTCAGTATGGCTCATTTGAGTATTCTATCACAATACTTGTATGCTAGATGTGTATGCTGGAATGTGGAGGTATTTCGTAAACGAAATAATGGTTAAAGATGTGAGCCATGTCACAGAATTCGATCATATCACGCTGTGTTTTTAGACTTACCATGCCATTCATGTACACGGACGTGACGTTTTATAGACATACTATCAAAACGGTAAGTATCGCCTGGTACTTCTCAGTGCTGTGACCCTACTATCGAGCCGTGTCGTTCTTCTTTCTGTCAGCATGTCTTAGTTGGGCATTTTATCCATATATAGGTGTCGTGACGGAGGAAGCTTGTTGAGTTAATAAGATCGGCTTGAACAACTCGTTCGTAAGTGTTATCCAGGTTGTACTTTTTTCACTGAAAACCTGCATTGTTTTCAACATGTCGTACGTAAATCGGACTGGGCCAGGTATCTCACTGGGGTCAGATCACAGTGGTGGCCACGACTAAGATGACAGGGGAAAATCAACTGTCCATACTGAGCCATCTGTTTGTGTTCTACAAATTAACCGTATGTAGATAGTGCTGTATACCGTTAGCTAGAGTTGGTCATATCTTGCTGTACGTTTGTTAGTATTGTTTACAGCATCGTAACAGACCATTTGTCAATTCCGTTCAATAAGTAGCCGATCAGCATTATCAACTGTCTTTTGTATAATACATCTCGTTACTTATCCGTCACTGATGATTGTGTGCATCATGCACTAAAATATCTGCTTTACAGTAGTATGCTACACAGTAATCCACAGTAAGATTGATCAGCTCCCACACTTCAATTACAGAGGATAGAAGCCACTAAATATATTAATTTGCCAATCACCCCTACAGGTATACTGTTCTACAGTTAGGCGGGATATTACCGACACACAAAGACAAAAAAGAGAGTGCATTAGTATATAACACAAATTCACAAGGAAAACTTAGATTACTGTTCGTTTTTCCTCTTACACAACGGCATTCTCTTCAAGCATGAGAACAACGCATGCTATAAAGTAGTATCACAGATTACATTGTATTCCAAGAATATGGCTATTTACACGTATTCCAGCTCCTGTGGACCTTTCCTGTAGACCACGTTGTTGAGATAAAAGAAAAGAAAAGCATAATAGAGTAATATCCGAAGACTCTGTGGGCCATTTAATTAGACAACTGCGACAGATCCATCGTCATCTTAATGTTTCATCTGAGTATTCTGGTGTGCAAAGTGTATAATGTGGTACTGCACCAAGCGTATTCAAATAATCACGGCTGCTCTAGCATCCGTATAGCATTATGCTGTAGAATTTGAATGTTTTTGTTGTTGACATAAAGATTCATAGATGGTGACCAATTTGTACGGTATACAGAACAGAGACTTGCATCATAATAACCTTTGCTGGAATACATACAAAAGCCTGCTTTATAACTGCAAGATAGTTCGGGATTCTGCGTTATTTGTTTCGTGAAGACCGATTCGCTAAAATGGTGAAACCGTGGTTGCATCAAGTTCACCGTTTGATTGCCGCAAACTTTAACGTTAAGGTCGTTTATAAAATGTTAACGAGGTTTTAGTAGAGCAGTCAAAAACGTAAATGCGCACGATTTATGTCCTGGCAAATTTCTCTGCATATTATCGAGGTTATTTAATCTCTGTAGCTGTTTTCTCACCTTTTTGACCTTTTAGGACCAAAACAATCAGAAGCAAAATTCGTGTCTTGCAGATTAAACGCGTTATGTTCAGTTTGCAACATATTTTTAAAATTACTGTTTGTGACGTTTTAGATTGTAAAATTAATTGGCAAACGGCTGTCACTTTATGACGAGTTAACATCTGATCTTTCGACGAATGACAATGTTTTCTGATCGACGGTTCAGCAGTTCTCTTTACAAACATGTCACAAGTAACTTTCGGCCTCATAAATGACAGTTACCAACAGTTGTATTTTTTCTAAAAATGTGTAACATAAATTAGAGCGAGTGATCTCTCATCCCTGAACTCAATTTTCCCCACACGTTACGTTTTGTTATATCAATGTACTGCAATGGCCCAATCCAGAAAATGTTATCCTTTACCTAAATAGTTTGTCTTACTGGTCGTGTTCTGTTACAGTTTACCTCCAGAAATTGGGGCTCATGTTGCTTGAATGTTTTTTTATTACTGATGAATACTAGGGGATTTTAGTTACTACCCATCAGTATTCAAAATATCGCCCAACGAGTTAATGATTTCTGGGATGTTAAGTTGCAGAGAAGTCCCAGACCTGAGATGTCATCGACTGGAGTTAATAGGACAGTTACTGCGTCTCCTCACGAATCGGTCAGGTAAACCTGATAATCACACACAAGGCAATGCGCTTGAGCTTTCACATATGATAATTCGGTCGTGTACGGTATGAAGTTAATGGTGCAGTGGTAAACGCGGTAAACACGTCTCATGAAAACGTGGTCGGAGTTCAAATTTCGGCCGTCGCAAGGTTATGTACTACCGACAAACTCCAGTGAGAGCGAAACCCAAGTCTAATGCTTTTTTTCGAAAAGGGTCGACTGGAAAGTCCATGAGAATGTGACGGCTTCGATTATTTGTGAATGTTCAATCCATATGCTCTCTTTAATCTTTATCCTACAATTTCATTTCGAATAATTTCGTCACCTTCCACTCAAGAAATGAGTGTTTCATTCTACTCATCACTACAACACACCAGAAAACGTGATGTCCTTAACAGTGTGTTGTCCTTTACTTTAGCTATACGATTTCATAAAACAAATTATTTTTTGTCCGATTTTTTTCTCTATCCACAAGACAGCAAGATCTCGTGTAACATTTTGGAACAGTCCGAATGTTTTGTAGCACTGTGAAAGAAAAGCGGTTTCATCCAAATATTTTTACTTAACCTTTCAAGGTGAAATACAGTGCAAATGGTATGATTAAAACCACTGGTTTTTTAACGTGTACTGACTATTTTTGGCGAAAATTTGGACGCGAACTTTTGTGATGCAGTATGTTCACGTCACCTTTGTTTTCGACTATTTCTTTAATGCGTAATATCTCGTGTTCTCTCTTGTTACGAAGTAATCGTTTAGTCCTTTTCCTGAAAGAACTATGTCTCTCGGTGTCTGCAATTCGTTGAAACAGAGGTAAAGTGATTGCTCCAGCATCATATCTGGGCTGTTATCAGTAGGTCTACCACAATGTAGTAATGCATTCACATACATTGGCCAGTACGTTGTAATCACAAGGAGTTCACTTCCTGAGCGCATCGACATCTGCGCAGGTACCCTCAGTAAAACTGTTGTTACACTGTCCAGTACTTATCCACTGTAGCGACTTGATTGTGAGGATGAGCCTGGGAATTTTTATTGAAGTTTCTTGATGCAATCAACTGGAGTTAACATACTTTACGAAATCACCTCTACTTCCACGCCCAAATGTTCGGTTCGGCAGCATGCATCAAGGACGTCCGTCGTTTCCCACTGGTCACGGAACGTTGGGAACAACTGTGTCTAAAACCAGGACCGTGTAACGCGTTGTACTGACAATAATATTGTTTCTCATTGTGTACGTTGCGGTCATAAATTACTGAGCCACGGACTGGCGGTCTTCTGGTTTATACCACTTTAGAGCGATTATCAAACCCACACCCTAACCTTAAGAAAACGTTGTCTCGTAGTGTATATAGTCCATTACGTTATACAACCCTCTCATCCTTATATTATATATTTCTAACCTACTGAATAAGGTTCAGCCATTGTTATTTTTGTTACCTAATTGTAGAGAATTGGACAGGTGATCCCAAAATTTTGGGGAACCCCTTGGAACCGGATACAGTTTGCATAGGAACTATAACTAAGGCATGACCTATAAGGTACTATCCTACAGCATTTACATAGTTCCAATGACTCCACGTTAGAAGAGTTCATTAGACGTAGAGATAGCTTGGCGAACAGTCTGTCATCGGATTGGTTACATAACTTTTTATGTCATCACGGTTGTCAAGCTGGAAAAACTTAAGGCAACCTGTCACATAGCTACGTCAGACGATTTTGAATCGGAGCTCAATTAGTTCACCAGCTTGGCCGTCGGGGGTTTTAAAAGAGTAACGGGGGTACATGGTAGCCATATGTCCAGAAGAAATTCTTTTTCCGAAAACATAATTGTAGACCGAATTCCAACCGCCTCCACAGGGGCCAGAATATGAAATTTGATTTCATTTGTTAGGTGAATTGGCGATGATATGCATTACTGACGAGCTCTAATATGAGCGAAACTCGAGTCTAGTGCTTCTTTTCGAAAGGGGCCGACTGGAGAGTCTATGGGAATGCGACAGCTGCGATCAATGTTCACTTTGGAATTGGCACACGTTAAATGATTTTGAATGCCACTTCTATTGAAACTCTATGTCCTGGTTAGATGACGCGCGCCAGAATTGCACTCAAAATTGTCTTCCATTCGCTCTTAGCCAGCCAAGTGTAATGGTTTTCACGTATCCTTCGAGAAAGATGCACCACAAGAGTATGCGTGAGAGCGAACACAAATAAGGTAACATATTTGCTCAACGCACTTTTTGAGTTGTACGTAAACTACTAGGTTTGATCTGGACAGGCTTCGCAGTAACGCCGCACTCACGTCACTAATTTCACAAGACAGCGGTTCAGCCAAAGATAAAAACTCGCAGTTGGACGTCAAATAAACCAATACTTCTGAACCGTTAACGAAACGGATATAAGAAAACGTCGTGCTGACTCTCACGATTGAATACTTCCTTGAGTAAACTACAACGGTTCACCTGAAGTCACCACTTGACGATCCCAGGTGCAGATAAGAGAAGACAGCGAATGTGCGTGCGTGTTTGCATGCGTATATTAAATCTACATGCGAGTAGATTGTTTGGATTAAGGTGGGTGATGGGGATGCCGCAAATCTTTCCTACGAGATGTCATTATTGTCCACCATGTAAATCATGCCAAGCAACTGACAGTTTCAAGCCATCGGATCAAAGATCAGCAAGCCATCTACAAGTAGACGTTCCTGTGGTTACGTGAACCACTTTTTAACTTCGTCGAATGGTCGAAGTAAATCTGATATTGGCTGAGGATTGTGTGTGACGCGATGGTTGAATCATGTTCAAGTTTCTACACACGTTAACCGTCAATAGGTGACTTCTCACTGCACCTTACGTGTTCAGTTGATGCGTATTTCTAGCTGCTAGACGGTCTGCCTAATGTAAGAAGCTTGACACTCCTCGTAGTTAATTCGGTAAATACAGTCTGACTGTTCCAGAACTTCATATAGACTGAACAGGACGCACAATTGGTCTCGGCTGTGGCATTCCCATAAACTTTCTAGTCGACTCTTTTCGGAAAGAAACGCTTGACTCAAGCTTCGCTCTTGTTAGAGCTGCGATCAATTGTGGGTGATGTTCGATGTATATATGGAAACCTGAAATCCTTTACTGCTTATCAGTACTACTCCAGAGCTGTTCGGTTTTCGTCTAAGTAAACCAGCTTATTATTTAAAGTGTTCGTTGCTTTAAATACCACTCTGCTATTGTACTGATTGAATAACCGCTTAAGGTCTTCAGATGGGATAACGATAGTCGACTGCCAATTCCTTGGTTGGTTGATCTTGTTACAAGGTAGCTGCCAAATCGGACGTAAAATCTTGTCACAGTAACCATTAGCTCTCACTGTCGACTCGACAATCGTGTATTTTTTCGATAGCTCGTCTTCAATATTGATAAGTAACAAGGTCCTACGAAATAAAGTGCTTGCAACTGTTCTATTATGGTACATGTGCTATTCTCACATACAGGACAGGTATCGATTGGAATGGATCTCTTTCCTGTGCAAGTCTGTTTCTAGGTTATCGTCGGCTCTCCTACTTATTCTACAGTCTGGGAAACTCAGCTCATGGTCCACTAATATGCGCTCAGTCTCGAGTTTGATGTGCTTATGGAAAGAATTTACGTTCTGTGAATTTAACAATCGTTTCTGCACGTGCCATCATCACCGTATTATCGTCCTACATCCAACAAGTGTTAAGTGGATCAAGAAGGCTGAACAGCAACATTTCCTCTAAATCTTCCTTGAACAAGTTAGCAACTATGTGGGAGATGGGCGAACCCGTTGATACTTCGGCTGTATGGTGATAGAGGAACCTTGAACGTAAAAAAGGTAGCCTGTAAGTAAAGCTCAGTAGCCTCTACAACCTTATCAACTGATAAACCTCTTCGTTTGGCTAAACCGACATCAGCTCCAAGAAGTTGACGAATCGTTTCTAGACGTTCCTCACTAGAATCTTGATGAACGACAAAATAATATGAAGTCTGACCAGACATTCATAAGGGCTTGAGATGAGTTTCTTCAGCTTCGTTACCAGTTATGTGACATTCCGGATAAAATGATCTGTGCATCTCTCAAGGAGTTTAAGAATATGAGACAAAACTTAGACTATGGTGTAGGTTGGAGTTCCTGTATAGCCAACAGCAAGTTGCAGTTTCATCCCAAGTTTATGTATTTTTGATAAACTGTAAAACATCGAAGCAAGTGCCGTTTTGAATATGGGGTAAACTAGAGTGACTTATCCAAGCTAACTTTCATTCCTTTAGGAATATATTTGCCGTCGAAGCCTTTGATTTTTTCAAAGTGGAGCCCTGTTTCTCCACCAAAATCTTGGTATACGGATCACCTGAAACGTGGTCGTCTGCTTTGCGCTCACAATCTGTTTTTTTGCAGGATGACTGCTTGATTTCTTTTGTTTGCTTTTCTGATAATTAATGTATGATCAGATCGCAAAGTTTTGAGTGTACCTCGCTCCTTTGTCCTCAGGTTACTTGGTTGGAATTCTAGTTTTTTAATAATCCTGGAAATCTACGCCCTAGCTCTGTGTGCGTCATCGATTGGTAAAATTTGCAGTTGCCTCTTCACTGTCGTAGTCAGTTCCAGTGTATTAAGAGATTTAGGGCCGATACTGAAATTCAGCCCCTTGCTCAATAGTTTAGTTTCAGCTTCTGACAATGCGCGATCCGACAGGTTTAGTACAAGCTGAACAATGGTATCTCGCACGCCTAATGTTGGGCGGTCGCTTCTTTGTTTAGTCGATAGAAGGAGTTTGTTGAACTTTCCGTTATCTTTGTTTGACTATATCGTTATGGTGGGCAGGTGCTTGTCTCACAACATCTCGAATTACTAAGAGTGTGTCAGAAGGTAGGAAGTTTTCCAAATGGCTGTCCAATTTCTGAATGTCCTTTGAACTTGTAATAGCCCCGTCGAACACTTACGGATTCGCTAACGAAGAATCGTTTGCTCATCAACTCGGGCGGCACGTCTAGATCGCTCAGAACGGTCCAGTAGTCTGACTCTTAATATGTGTGGTATGAGGTTTGATTAAATACAGCGGATGTTGAACACACGACGGTTGGACCAATTAACCCCAAGCTTACACAGGTAAATCCGCTTATTAGGAAAAATTAGTACATCCGGACCGTTAACAAAACGGAAATAAGGAAACATGCTGCTCACTGTGCTGACGCTCATCATGGAGTAATACCTTAGTCCAGCCACAACGAGTTGGAGCCAAAATAGTGATCGGTTTCGCAACGTTTCGACTATCTCGAGAAGCCTTTATCAAACGATTAAAATCAGTAAATTTACATTGTACACTGAGGCAGTTATCTACTGAACTGAATCTCTTAATAGACTTACTTGACTGAGATGTAAGCATATTAACTGTTCCAAGTCTCCTTTTTTATCGACTCTAATGACTTTATGATAATTCAACCACTATCGCTTTTCATTACTTCTCGCCGAAGTACACATCGTAAGTTTTCTTGAAAACAGTACATAAACGGAGCTTTTTATCAGTGTTGCCACATAACCCGTAACGATGTAGATAAGAATGTTTTAGGTGAACAGTTTCTTCCTCGAGAGTGGAAAAAAAGTTAAAGGTTTTTCTGGTAATTTTAACTTGATAAGTTCCGTTTGGTAACCGCAAAATCTTCTATTGAATTCAACGTAATCTGATTGTAAACTGGTCGTGCTTAATGATTTTCAGCCTCAAGGCATTCGAAAGCACTTTTATTAGAAACGGAGAGATTATCTGTTTGAAATCTAATCTAGGATAATTCGATGTAATTTAAAACTAATAAGTAAACAAAATAGGAAAAAAGGGAGCCAACTTACAAATAGAGAATTTATTTCCTTGGTTAAACGGAG
This sequence comes from Paragonimus heterotremus, assembly GCA_013368495.1. NCBI lineage: Eukaryota > Metazoa > Platyhelminthes > Trematoda > Plagiorchiida > Troglotrematidae > Paragonimus > Paragonimus heterotremus. The sequence continues at coordinate 22,446 of LUCH01005637.1, read as the reverse complement.
GGTATGATTTAAACACTTATGTCTCAACTTGGAAAAGCCTGTCTGAATGCGCATGCTGTAACTAAACTTGTACGGAGACAAGAACCGATAACAAAATACCCCTGTACTACTGCAGTGGAGTTCAGCGATCGTAATATACTACTGATACCGCGGCTATTCAGTAGCACGCATATTCCTTGACAACATACAAGCCACAAGAAGACTGCAAGAAGGA
>LUCH01005637.1:0-19585 GCA_013368495.1 Paragonimus heterotremus | reverse complement strand
TGTGCCATCCGCGTTCTTGGATCACAACACTACTACTCAGTAGGACAGAACATGTGGGGAAAGCTTTAGAGAATCGATGCGTTTTATGCACTGAAGTCAAGTTAATAACTTCAGAAAATCAGAAAAAGATTGTTGCACTAACACTGTGTTCACAACCACCGGTCGGCCAAATTTTTCAATCTATACATTGAAAAGTGAAGGTTTTCATTCTATCCAACAGAAGAAGTTCTTTCAACCGGAATCAAACATTAAACCGTGCAAATGGTCTTTGAACTCCGTTGCCACCAAGCTTTCGCTAGTCTCTGATGTAAGACTGGGATGCTGCTACCGAGTTCCTGTTTCTGCTTAATCGCTATTTTTTGCTGGTTTCCCACACCAATGAGAAATTCAGTTTGACAAAACTGTTGGCCTGTTTTCCGTATCTGTTTGCTTCCACTTCCAACATTCAATCATTTTTCATTAGTTCCACTCTAGAATCCATTGGCTGTGATTACCCTCACAGATACATCTAATTTTTCGGGTCTCACAGCAGTTATTTCTACTCAGTCACCGCGATCGTCATTAACATAAATAACCGGAATCCACCATAAGTTTACTCTGACGCCTCTTTGCCATGCAGCTACTGAAATAAGAAAAACTTAACTTTGGGACAAAAGTGAAATAAAATGTCGCGCTATTTACCAAGCTTTCATGGTTAAGCTGAAACGGTAAACAATTTTTTTAAACATTTCAACTGAACAACCATGTTGTAAACCAAAATTTTAAAAAAGCACCTGGGAGACCTTTTCTCTCGTTTCCACCGCCTTATTCGATCAAAACGTCTTGGTCACCATAAATCTAAATCGAAATGCCACTTGGGAGGCTCAAAATATTGAAGCTATTCGTGATATACTTGAACAAAGTGCAAGTCTGAACAGAGAGTTAGGAACCGGATGCTGGTGTATACATCTTCGTGCAGTACTTATTCGTTTCCATTACCTGTGGTGACTCCTAATCACAGTTGAATATTACATTCGGTCCCAAACCTTCACATCTCGCAAAGTTCGCAAGTGCATAGAATAGGAGTTCATTTATGAGAAGGATGAAGTCACGTTGTTCATACTATAAACGAGGTTTGTCAAAATAGCAAGGAAATGACCAGCGACAAAGTTACTGTTAATCCACCGTCGTTACCGCCTAATTGCTGCGAACTCAGTAATTAACTAGTCAGCAAGAGAAATTTGTAACTCAATGACTTTATAACAATTATATAACCAACCTGGTGTATCACTGATGACTTCCTAATTAGAACTGCAAAGCACTAAGGAATAGTACTGTACTACCTTCCACGATGCTCAGCAACACTGAGCGATAAAACAACCTCTCCAGCTAATCAAAACAAGGCAGGGTCACAAGACCAGAGAACTATTGACGGAATTATCTGAGTGAATAGTTAGACAAATTCAACAATTTCGATTGATCGTTTTCGGGAAGTGGATTAAAATTTGGTGCCGAAGAAGCTAAAGATGATATATAGTTATTTAGTATGAAACTCGTATTCAACAGTTTTTCCGGGTAGTCAACAGGTTCAAGAACAAGGGGAACGAACCGAACTCCATAAAGACGATGCACTGCGGTAAAATAGGGTAATAGGTAACTGGCTATTCGCACAACTATCAGATTGACGCGATAAAACAATACATCTGGGTCAAGTCCCGTTTAACGTCAAAAACAAGAAAGGTAGAACACACAGAGGTAAACACTTGAGAAGGATAGGGTTGGGTCGGATTTTCACGTGACCGAACTTGGAAAGTCGCTGCAAAGACATCACTTCAGAATTGATCAGACTGTTCAACTTTAGCTTCACTTAATATCAGTCACGACCGGTTCCATTATGATGTCTTGATGAAGACAGAGAATATGCTAACCAGACACATTCCGACAATACAAACGCAATGTGTTTAATTTACATTTACCAATTCAAAACAGTAGAACCAACCACGCGTTTGGGTAAGAGAGAAAACTGCAAAACTAACGAATACTCTAAAGGAGGCTTCAGAAAATCCCTTAGTTGGCGCATTTTTCTCGTTTGATCACTTGATATCTCTGCATGACGGGTTATCTGATAAGCGCTAATTATTGACCAAACAAAGAAGGACAAACATTACAGTAAAAAAAACTACGACCGTTAAACGACGTACTGTGCAGGTTTACGTAAGTATCTACGGCGTAGCAATTATTGCTCATTACAAAAGAAAGGGTCATGGTTGAGGGCTGATGTCAGTGACTGGATTAATATATGCTCGTAGATGCTTTAGGCAACTATAAATAGTCATGAGGCCCAATTACAGTATAAAATAATATCCAAGATGACAAAACACTGATAACATTATTCCGGAGGTATACATTGCAAGTGTTTCGGAGATTTGAGGGGGGAACGGGGTCGCGTTTATGAGTTGTGTAAATAAACTGGGTCGTGAGAAAGCTCATATCCTCACGTCCGTTAGCTTGACATACTGCTAAAGCTTTAGCCTTTAGGAATGTGGCATTGGCAGTTGTGTCCCTTCACGTGCATGCGAGCCTAGTCACTTGCCCGTTTGGATATTACACACTAGTGGCTTAACGCGCTTAACGATAACTCAGTGCATGGGCGAGTACGTGCGTTTGGCAATGTGGCAGCGATAGCTGAGTTGACAGAAAAGGTCCGCTGTATGTATATTGTGTATGTTGGTGGGACCGACATAGTCGGACTATTTGTTAGCTCGATTTGACCCCAACTGTTTATATGGCCTTGGCTATCGGTATTAGGATGCGTGCTGAGCATGCTGACCAGATACGGGATGGATGAATCACTAAGGTTGCTCCCTCAGGTTTGGCACCTGACAGTGAGTCGTTACAAGACCATCTCATGAGTGAAGCGTGTTTCCTTTTTCTTAAAAGACGCATATGAATGTGTATGATGACTCAATCAAATAGAAATGTAGGTGACCATCACAGGAAGAAAACGTGCACACCAGTGGTGCACTTAGCGATGATGGTCAGTCGTTCACGGTGGATACAATGTTGTTTTATCTAACGGACGCGGTTGTTAGAATTATATCAATTTTATCTAAATATACCGCATAATATAAGAGGGTTGAAAACTTTCACCCAAGTTTAACGCAACGATGAATCATTCCGAAGTGAACTTATTGATTACATTGGATTCCCCTTCAGAAAAGTCATTACGACATTGTCTGAGCGAATCGTCAGCAGACGAGCACGTTAGTTTGCCGCAACGAATAAGGAGGTTGGCATCTCTGAAGACCGGTAGAGATTCCTATCTCGATGGGAAGGTTTAAACCGTCATGACAATAACAAGTTTGAAGTGGACGACCAGGGTGCGTGGTGGTGGTACAACCAACAATACAAGAATGAATGGCAGGTTTCGGGAAAAAGCTTAGGGACTCAGGGTGCATCTTTGAAAAAAGTTACAAATGATGTGATGCCATCTTTCGCCAAATGCACGGAAAAAATTGTACCGTCATTACTCGCGTACGTCGTGGAACAGCGAAATCGTGTTCAAGTATATGCATCCCAGGTCCTAGGCGTGTAACAGTTTCTACACTGAGCATACGTTTTAAACTGAACCCGATCGATAAACTTATTATACCAATCCAGACCGAAAGGTCTACTTGTTAATTTGCGGGCCGCTCGATGTTTTACATGAGGCGTGACAGAGGCGTTAGTACTCACATCAATTACTCATGTCACGCGTCCATGCAATTTCCAGTATTGAGTTGTTTATGCGGGCTGCCTAACTGTTGAGTGTGATGTCAGATTCTTAAGTGGTTTTCTTTCATTTGTGAAATGTACTATTTAGTTGTCTCTCAGTTGACCCACTATTGAGATTAACAAATATATTGATGGTATTTCAAAAAGCCCCTTGGATTTTCTGGATATGTCATCATGCACGGTTTGCGGGGATTTAACCGACTATGTACAACCCATCGGACTACTCTTGGTCTGCAGAACATTGTGGCCTTTCCTAAGCGTCTGAACGTACTTCTTGATTTAGTCTTTCTTACTAAAATGTTACTGTTCGCAATCCACATGTGCGTCCCACATGGTACATCTGATCCGTCCACTGTAAAACTCTCTCCCGTAACTTATAATAAAACACACCAAAAGCTCTTTAATCGTTGCATAGGTCACGGAATAAGACTTCACTAGTCTCTTCACGATTATAACATTAGGCCCTGGAAATTGATAGGTTGGTATGGCTTCAGCCTGTTCGCTTAATGAAAACCGGTCTATGTACCATGATCAGCCGACGAGCGACCTAACTTTCCGGTACGATATTTGTTGCTCCTTGAAAACAGTTTCAATTCCTGCAAACAGGTTCTCCTTTCCCTGTCTCGACAGATATCAAGGAGAGAAAGAAAAAGACATGTAAATCGGAAGATTATTCGTCTGCCAAATGCAATTCAAAGCTAGTCAGATGTATCATACTGCTTGAATTCTGTATATACCAACAGGATATTGGGTCTTGCGAATTATGAGAAACCTAAGTGGAATAAATACTCCTACCATGAGAGTGACTGCTGATGTCGAAAAGTCCAATTGTAACTTAAGTAGATTAACGAATGAATCCTTCTCAGCCCGTCCGAAGGTTTTGCTTTCTACCGATTACTTCGCTTCATTTGAAGTCGGAACTATTTTCAAAGAACGTATCAGTTTAACTAATGAATCTAGTAGGTTCATCCGGTTTATTAACTTGTTCTGTACGGCTAAATATCTGTAATGTCCCATGTTCCGAATCCAGATTCTTCTATCTAAATAAACCAGCTGGTGGACAGTTTGTCTTCTAACATCTGTGCTCCCTTTTACACACAGTGATGTTTCTCGAAGCAGCTGTTTGATAACAGAATACATCCAGGTAACATAGAATATTAAAGAAGTGGCGGCAACAGCGGGAGGAGATTACGGGTAATCTTTGTCCTAGAGGTTCAATCAGGAAACAGATAAACACACTGACAAGTGCGATGTGAGCTTATCGGAATGCTGCAATACGCCATAGTGCATATACAAAAATGTTTATATTTTAATTAGCGCTCAATGTTGAAGCCATTCAAGTTCATGGCTACCTATCCCAAAATGCAACGCTACAGCTCGGCTTTCGGTTGTCTTCATGTACGCATACTTTTTCAAAGTGTCTTAGGAGTAGCAGATTTCGAATCAGTAGCACTATACGCCGTTTGCCACATCAGGAAAATGCGGGACAATTACAACCAGCCTTTGAATGGTCTGTTCACAAAATTCATCAATACGCTCGAGTTTCTGAAATATTGTAGATGTTGCTAGTCTAGATTGGTTATTCGGATCTTTAAGTACATTACAACCTTGTATGCATGTCTGAAAGTGATGATGTAGTTGAGCCGCCGACGATTTTGTTATTGTCATTGGTGTGGGGCAGAACAGACTTTTGTCTCAAATTTGACTAGCTTAAATTTGACTGCAACACCCACAGTCTGTTTCCATCAACACGAGTACCAAGTTTGGCCGAGAGTATCATACAAACGACACCTCGGTAAACATATGAACTTGTGAAAATATAGTGCCCTATGCTGGTCGATCACTCATGTGGTGCTTTTTGAGGATTCCCACATGTTTTGTATGAAGTGTCTATAAGACTGAGCAAACGACGAGTATATCCCTAGTCACTCTAATGAAATTTGAACTAAATTGTTACACCCGAAAGATGCTATTTTCCTTAGATCTTCTTCTAACGGGGGCGTCACAACCACGTAACTTATCAGTATTTGTGGAGATGTCATGGAATACTGAATTGCATTCACTATTGCTATTATCTAACAACAGACCTGCTAGTGGACACCACGCTTATGACTCACGTGACAAGACTGGTGTTGTCAATCATCGATTCCACAAACGTGTCAGACGACCCGTAGACTGAAGATGATGGCACAACCGATGAACAACTGTGCGTTCTACACTCAGATGAACACGTAACGACCAAATTGCTTCGACTTATAATGTACAAAGCTCATCGGTGTCGTTTGGCGGTCGTACATATTTCTTAACGAGCGATCGATATCTCGTTAGCGTTCAACCGGGTTTGCTGGCTAAGATGCGTACACTGCTTCTGAAACGTCTGTATTACGGGCGTGTCAGGCGTGTATAGTCCCTGTTTGTCCTTATTTGTATGATGTATATAACTGGCATGTTTCACGTTTGCGACTGATGAGAGTAAATGAAATGTTAACATATCGCAACATGCGTCTTCTTTCGGCTCTGCTGAAATGGTTAACCGGAACTCGGTGTTTCAAACGTGAACCAAGTAAGTTAATCTATGGTAAGACAAGACCAGGGTACCAGCTTATTAGTCACATACATCTGTCACACTGTAGTGTAAACTACAGGTCTTTAAACGATGCAGTTCTGAAAAAGAGCATCTGAGAGATTGCAATCTTTCATTATGCCCACAGATTCCTTGGGCGGAAGCTCGGTGAAATGAATTCAAACATCGGGCACAAAGAGGGAACTATGAGTGTCGTAGATAACGAAAAGATCATCCTGTGGCGCTTTCATAAGAGCGGATTCAAAGACGCCAGATGTTCTGCGTAATAATTTCACAGCGCACCCACAACAAATGGCTAACGAAGAGACTACTTGATGTGGACAAGCTGGCTCAATTACGTATACCTTCTTCACAAGTCGGCCGATAAAATGTACCATCTCCTCCCGAAAATGCGCCTATGTGGCCACAGCAGTGATGATGTGCTGGGTTCCGAACATTTCGTTTCGGTTCTCAGTGAAATATTTAATCTCCTTGTATTTCTTATGTTCTACAAAACGCTAACATCTATTGATTTATGCGAATTTCCGGTATTGCATAATTTTGTCGTAAGTCTGACATAACTGCTTGGCTTTCCGATAAAGGTCTCACCATTCAGTAATATATATATATATATCCTGCAGAAATTTCCAGCGTAGTCATCAGAACTACTGTATAATTAACAAGCTCGTTCTTAGTTATTCATTGTCAGGCTATATAAATCACATTTATATCATAAACTTTACAGGTGAATCATTAAGGGATGAATGGTCAACGGGTGTTCACTGAGGTCAGTCGGTTCAGTGTCACGCTACAATCAAGTACATTCTTAATCAGTGAGTCTTGACAGCCTAACAGAATTTGCGTCAACCAAGACAGGTTTGAAGCCTGAACAAAACGTTTATGGGTGCACAGGGGTAGGTTGTACATGCGAATTCCAACAGCTTCAGTTGTAGACAGAATGGTACGCCTCACTGCCCTCAACTGGGTTGCTTTAACTTGGTAGATTGGGCGAAATGCGTGCATCGTATCAACAGAGTGATTTGAATCCACCAGGTGAGGGAGTATGGCACTTTTAACAGATTTCGTTATTTTACTGTTAATCCTAGCTGGGTGGTGTTCACGGACCGGTTCGGATAAGCGTCTGTTCGTGTGGCCAACATAACTGGTTCCATAAGAACAAGTGAATGAGTATACATAGAATCTAGGCTTCAGCAAAGTGCAATTCATCTTTTGGGGGTGGGCATATAACCGGATTGAACGGAAAGTGAAAATGTAATTTAGTAGCGCAGAATATAGCATTAACTGTGCTTGTGAACTTGCGCTTGATAGTTCCGGCAAGCGTGTCGTCTTTGAAGGATAAATCGATGTGTGCAGTTTTCTTCCCTGCTAGATTCCGCTGGTATGGGTCACTCCACTGATGCACGCCTTCGTCTATGAGATATTTCAGCTAGCCATTTTGTATGAATATTTTACGTGTGAATGCCACTTCTTCAGCAGTGGTATCATCTTTCATATTGTTACCGCTCTGTCCGTCAAAAAGCTATTTAGTTATGGTTTCATGGCAGAGGTTACAAGGATATTGGAATGAATGTACTGACCATTTCAATTATCTCTTCTGTGTATCGCGCGCTGATCTGAGTCATCAGCGCGGTGACATAAACATACATATAGAAAGCTTAACTTGCTAACCATTTCGGTCTCTAACGAGAATTGCAAATTTTGGTGTGTACATTGCGAGCACGTCCATTTCTTGGTAAGTTCGTTTTGGTTAACTACTCGGTAAAATTTAAAGTTTGTTGTCATTTACATTTTCAAGTTCTTTTGTGCACAATCAATCTTCAAAAGTCTTAGTTAATCAAGTCATCAAATTAACTCAGTGCCACCGGAAAACGACGTAATCAATCTTTTATCCGCAAGTATCAACAATTTAGAACTGAAGGCAAAAACGTTTAGTTTTCATGACCAAACATCCGTCACTAATGTGAATCACAGTCACGTGTTTTATAATGTTGGTTACATATGCATGATCATTTCCATAACCATGTAGCCCTGTTTCCATTAACATTGAATTAGAAAGAGAAATACCCATAATAATTAGTGGAAATAAGAAGAGGAGAAGGAATTTCTGACAACAGATTCGAGTGTAAATTATCCTCCATCCAAAAAAACATTTTGTTCATTTATATTAAAGCCAGCTTTGGCTGAATTCTAACCAGTTCCAAGGACGTGGTAAATTTTTCACCAATCCAGAAGACTGGAAATTTCACCTGTGGACTCAGTAACACATCGGTCCAAAAATCGCATAAATAATTAACCAAATGATCCAAGGGATCGCACCTCCCGTCATGGGAATTGTCAAGCAATTTGTCCTGAATTCCAAGCAGTAGTCTGTCAAACTAGTCAGTTTTAACCCATTCCTACCGTTTGGTAGAATAAGGCGTTCAATATTTGTATGCCACCTGCAACATGCCAATGAAATCCGAGCAGTAGTTAAAATGTTTAAACTAATCTGTAGGCTCGTGAATATTTTGTGATAACCTACTCGATAGGCTGCAATTGTTCCACAAATTCAGCCAGCAATGTAGTCGAACGCAACTTGAATCAGGCCAAGTGAACGCAAGTCAGCTATCAAGCTTGACTGTGACCCAAACGGTTGACAGCAGCTATCAGGAATGTGGATTATCAAGCGTTGCCAGTATGAATCTTTATTGGTCTGTGGTGAACGTGCAAAATTCCGATGTACGGGTGCAGATCCGATTGTAATTCAGCAGTCATGTCATCTGATAGAATCTGTGTTTCTAACACCTGGCACACACGCCAGCTACTGTGACATCGTCAAGTGAGCAAGCGGATGACGTGATTTATGTTCCTGATCCAAAGAACATTTCACCTTCTGTTAACCAAGGTCAATCGTGCAAACATTCACAGTCAAGCTACACAAAAGTGTATACATCTGTGTAACCGCAGTAGAATAACTTTGCCAGAGTAGAAGAAATGGAACATACACAAACACAGTTCATGCATTACAAGAACGTATAGCGAACGAGCCTGTTTTCGGTGATTCATCAACATGCTGAATACAACACATTTATACGGGTTAATCATGTGAGAAAATATACGGTAATGAAATGAACGGACTGTTATCAGTTTTGAAAGGTTCACGTTGATTGTACAAATTATTGACGGCTCTTACGATTGCGGTCTTGATTAAGTAATATGTTCTTGCCGAACGTGGACATCTGACCATGGAAGATTCGGTGTTTTGACGAAGCGCTTTTGAATACATATTGGGGGAAGAGCAAACGGATGGCTATTGCTTCTGTGATTGCCACCGGGCGCTCTTTGACCCGTTTTGGTTGTAATCCATGAGCACGATAGATAGGACAGAATGAATCGTTTGTTGCTTATACTGTCTGAGGCACTGTTGCCCTTAAAAGGTAATGAAATATAAATAGACTTTTTCTCTACAGTGTGCTGGTTGTTTAATTTTGTGCTACTTAACATATGCGTGTGAATAAATTGTTCGGGTTTGCCATTTTCAACTAGTACAGTTTATGCAACTTGACAGAATGTGAACAGTGAAAACCATGGATACGAGCAAAAACACACCTAGGCTGTAAGTACTGACATTGTACATAGTTGTGTCGATCGGTAAATATGCCCAGTCAATCTCAGATCAGGTCTGGACTGTTAACCCACAAAGGAGAACATGAAAGAAAGAACAGCGCCTCCAAGAAAGTTCTGACAACAACGTTGATAGATTAGCAGATCCATTGTGACTGTTTTTAAAACTGAACACACGTGTCACCGGTGAGAAATGAGTAGGCATAACAACAAGGATTGGAGCAACATTATTTTTCAATGACTGTACGAGGCAAAACGTGGTAATGAACTTTCCAAATGTCAAACCTGAACAGTTGTTTTATTACCATGATGATGATGATGATACATGTAGTTTGTAACACGAGCAGGATTTCTAGATGACGTCATTGTTCTACGTAGTTCGATTCTTGATTATCGCTAATGGAATATTTCAATGTTCCAACGGCACCTATGTGGGTTTAATGGTAAGTGGACGTTTGCAGTTTATCTGTTTCGGCCTACATAGATTAGAAGAGAAAAAGTATATAAATTCCAAGCTTCTTATTACTGAGCGTACTTCGCTAGTTTTTGTACATTAAGACAATTATGGGTGATGTTGAGTCTGAAGTGACCATTCTCTTTGGTCAGATCAGGATAACTCATAATTCACGCACCTATCATCTCTTGCCGCTACGATCCAGTAGACGTGTCAATGATACTTCTGGTTGCCTGCAAATTTCCAGTCAATCAACCGAGTATGGTCGATTTAGTTAAGGCATGACAGAGATGAATTGGCGCTACTTTTCACCTGCACATACTATGGGAGAAGAATATGAATATCATCTGAGGTCTGATGAATTGAGTGAACCACAAGTGTAAATACTGGCCTGTCAAAAGTACCTGTTTTAGAGGACGTTTGTGTAACTTTCTCACTAGTGTGTAATGCAAAACAGTCTAAATTCTTAATATCGCCGTTGTCTTCTAAGAACTTATATCATTCTGGCAGATCAAGAAAATCCAGGTCAGAATGGAGAACACTATCCATCACTTTGGAAGTTCAAATAAACCCCAATGTGTCAATATTTCAATAGGGAATGACGACATCAAATTGCATTACAAAATACTAACATAGTTTTTCACAACGGATCAATCAACTGAAATATATATTTTTCATCTGCTTGCTTTAGGCAACGAGACTGTTTACTAGAATCGTCTTCTAAATTAACATAGCTTCAGTTCCCAACAAACGTTTTGCTTACCAAAATGTATTTGTAACGGACGGAGTGGATATATTTTTTAAATGGGAAATACAAGACTGCGAACTGGTTATCCCTAATATGATAATGTTTCACACTGATAGAGAATTCGGTAAATGGACTAGCGCGGCTCTTTATTCGGACTCGCACCTAAATACGTTGTGTACACTTGGCAGAGTATTTCTGGGTTCTCCCGAATCAGTACACCAGACAGTTAACTTCACTCAGGACTTTATTTGTTTTACGGGTTGCAATCTGTGCAGAGGGATGCAGACGCAAACCTAAGAAACACTCTGCAGAGAATATCAATATCATGACACACTACAATTTTAACAGTCAAAGGCTCGGATCATTTGGGGGCATATTTTATCAACCACTTAGTTGATACCACAGGATCCTCCTCTATGCTGGAGAGCTGTTCGAAGTAACAATACAGGTTGAAATACTTTAGTAACTCCAGAACAATAACAGCTAATAATTAGATTCCTACCAAAGGGACTCACAAGATCGTCAATTTGGTAATCACGGATCCACTTGGACATAATGACTATGGGACAATTCAGTTGGTTATGGAAATCCAACCAACAAAGTTTTGAAACTATGGGCCTGAATACCTACTGAGAAGCGGAGACTGCTGCAACAAAGTCAGAACCTAGCGAGGCTGAGTAACCTGACTTCAGCTCCACAGTCAGCTTGGACAATCACTGGCAGATCATCCTTGACGAACTCTCTGTTGCCCCAACATACATGCCTGAGAATAGTGTTGTTTATCTAGTACAATCCCCAGACGTTTCAGAAATAAGGCCAACTGTCTGAGTGAACTAAAGCGAGCAGAATGGAACAGTTATCGACCAGAGCATATTGAACTCCTGTTTGCGACGTAATCATTACACAGCTGCTAAAAAACAGGGTCGGTTTTGCTATCGACATTTTGTTGTCCAGAAAATGAAGACAGATCTGATGCTGATCTGTAATTAAACCGCACTACACACTATAGTTTTGAACACTTCAAAACTGTCTACAATTTACTGCAAGATCATAAGTTGCTCTAAACCTCTGGAAGAATTTGTGGAACCTTCCAACCTGAAGTGTTTCCTACTATGTTTACCTGCATAATCCGCCCACATTTACAAGCAAACATACAGACCCGTCTTCCTTACCTTGAAAAAATTTGACACTCATTGGAAGTGTTCAACGAAAGGCCATCGGCTCAGGAAAATCCCCAATTCAGTTAGATTAACAGAACTATGTCAGTCCTCAGTGCATCATAGACACCCTACAACTCACATAGTTCCTACCAACAATACAGTACATACTTCAAGTCATTCATTGACATTAAACATCGATGAAATCTTGAGAGGTAATTAAGCTATAGATTACAGTACACACAAAACTGTTTCACGGTTAGAGCTACTTCAAACTGAGACGCAGTGTTCAACTCTACGAACATGGTTAAGACAGGTGTGTTGAAATTTTGTTCGATTAGGACAAACGCCAGAGACATTCTGCAATTTAGAACTAGTTTCTTCACCCAGTTCCTTAGGTTGTTGGTTATGAATATCGCACAGAACGTTATTCCAATGTTCTTTACCAAATTGCTTCTTTCCAGCAACTGTGTCGAGGTTTCCTTTTATTCAGTTTCATTCCGCTTTCTACGTTCACAGATCCCTCGACACAGGTTACGTCTGTTCAACAAAAAAAGACAGAAACGTACAATCAAAAGTTATCCATCCTGTAGCAAACACTGACAAGAGAAAGTGGAGTTTGCAATAATCTGTTTGCACCTTTGATGGTAAGTATTCGTGTTATAACGTTTTCAGATGTTTCCTTCAGGTCCTCAAGCAACAGAAGATGGACAAAGCCATGAACTGGGGACGTAGAAGGATGGTTACTATTATTGGAGAAGTTTGTTATCGTGCATTTCAAGGCATTTAAGGGAAAACGTATATAAAGTACAATATTCCATAACCCATCTTTCACACTAATCTGAGATCCCGGTGCAAACGAAGTACCGTAGAAACAGTTCAAAACGAAATTTTTGTCACGGCTGTTTAGATCAGTTTTCAATTAAAGTAGATGTATAGTTTCAAATGCGAGACGTTCAATATCAGTTCAACGATGGTCTGAAAGGACTTTTGGTGAGTATCATTAGCAAAGAGCATAAGAAGTGATAATCGATGAATTTGTCAAACAAAATCTTGGAGTCCATTTACATAATTGGTATATTCAGCCAAATAGAAATATAAACGCATAAAATAGGATGACCATGCGAACTAGGAGCAACCATGCTTAACAAAATAAAATTGTGAGTGAACTGGTGGAAAGCAAATCGTCATCAAACTTGATAGGTGATTCCATCCATTTAAACACTGATATGCAGTTTGTTAGAACAGAAAGAAAACTTCATGAAATTTTGACAATTTCATTTACTTTTATCGATTGTCCTCATAAAACCGGCAAGTTATAAACAAGCAAAACACAGTAAATTGACCAGCCTACTAGTTCCAATCATCTGTACCCTAATGATGTAATCAGTTCCAAAGGTAGGGGACTGATTACGTCAATATCTTTTGTACACACCAGGCTAGCCTCTTTGTTGGCCATCGATGCGAAGATGGGGAACTGTAAATACTGGCTGCTGCAGGTAGGCTTGTGACAAACAGACATTTTTGGACTTCGGTTATAACGCCATAAAGTTTATGAGTACAGAAAACTTTGACGCAATGAACTTTCTAACCGTGGAACTGACTTCCTTATTAGTACGGAAACTAGTTGGTTAGTTCATGGATGTGTTGTTACTGTGTCTATTTTATGCAAAATTTCTTAAATTTACGCTAGAAACCGACAGGCGTAAACAGAAAATGTTAACATTCCGTGAAACATGAGCTGTTATTAACCCATAATAATGAATCTAGGAAAGTTAGTTACCTAACTGGACTTAGTACAAACGATATTTTGGAAAACAAGCTGACTAGTAATCTGTTGGCAAATATTAAAACAGATTTTTTACAAATGTAGCAAATCAAAGGCAACACACAAAGAAGCACTGGAACTACGGCTAACAACCAGATAAAGCCGAAGAACAAAAACATGTCTGGAAAAAAAAACAGAATTAAGAGGGTGTCACATGAAACTTAGAGTGAGCATTTATAAAAACCGTAAAAAGGTGATAGACCACATAGCATAAAACCTCCGACATCATAAGTCCCACAGAAGCACATTGAATGAACGAATGTCCAAAGGCTGGACAACCAACCCAGGAATGTAGTCATTAAATGTAACATACAGTAAAGGAGGGTTACTAGTGTTGCGAGGACCAGCTATTGCACCATACTACTCATATCACTACTCAGTTGTCAGGGAGCTGAGTATATTGGAGTAGCCGGAGGAAAACTGAAGAAACATTCGAATGGACTGTGGCAAGACGTTGTTTTTCCACACACGAGCGTGGCAGTTGCAACCGCGGGAAACCTGGCGTTCTTGGGCCAACGTTTTATGCAAATTAACATTTTGTCTGTTGTGGTGTTTAAACCTACACCCACATGATGATTTTCGGAATAGACAATTTTCGTGCTGTCCGCGCTCCTCATTGATAATGCTAGGGGAAGGAGTAGATGACGCGTGATGTGGTAGAACTTCAGAATGAAGTAGGAATCAATATAGCGTTTTGTAAAATTGTCATTTATCTTGAAGGATCACGCTATGTTTTGGCCCAGTGTAACACTTAGTCAAGTAACTGAGAGACGTGGTGCTGGCTATCTGTCTTCGACACAGAGAAACTAGTGAAAATTAGAAGCAAGTTACTCGAAGAATATTTGGGAGTCTTCAGCAATGAACAGCTTGATGGTCACTTGGTGGATCTTCGGTTCTTGCACTTATTTAGGGCATCACCTTCTATCATTTCTAAACGTAAATTCATAACCCTACCACAAAAACAAGCTAAGTAAACACAGGAATTCAGCTTGGGGCTACATATATGTTTAAAGTCCCAAGCGGTGTCTTGGCTCACTACAACCATACTGGGCCGAAAACCATTTGGACTGAATTTTAGATCTCATAATCCTCACACTGAAATGACCCTGTGACATTCCCCTTATATGATGCTTTGGTATTGTCCATAATTGAGAAGCACTGAATTAGAAAGTACCTACAGATTCATCTAAGAAGCGGACAAGGAAAACATCAAAATGATTGATGGAAGATACCACGCCAACCCCAGGTTCAAGTGAAGTCAAGTCAGTATTAATTGACATGCAGAAACATTAACACCATTGATTGCATTACTAATGAGTAGTTTGGAAGATTGATGATTTTAGATGAAACCCAACTGTGAAAAGTCAGGGCTTCGGCTGGATTCGAACCAGCGACAGAAACACCATGCCTCTACGCGGCAAGCGCTCTACCAGCTGAACTGCGAAGCCACGCCAGGAGCCCGGAAATTTCAAATTTGGACCCGATTACCCACCCGTCCCACTGTCTCATATGGAATAAACCAAATTATCCAGGGGATCGACTGCCCCGGCAGGATTTCTCGAACACGCCACGCTAGAATCTACCAACGCCACTGTTGGGCCTTATCTAAAATCATCAATCTGCCAAACTACTCATTAGTAATACAATTTGGTGTTTCTGTCGCTAGTTCGACTCCAGCCGAAGCCCTGACTTTTCAAAATTGGGTCTCATCTACAAAAAACCATTGATTGTATTGCGCCAAGTAAACTCATAATCCAGGCTCATGTGATAAACGCGAACATCGTTGCATTTTTCGCACAGCTCAGCCAAAAGATAATATGCATGTACACATACAACTCTACAATAACGTTGACTGAGCTTTCTTAACTAAGACGAGATAACTACGGCACGAAAAAGGGCAAATTGCATTCTGGATCATCAGGAGAAATGATCACACACTCAAATTTGTCTTACGATAATCACTACGAGTGTAAACACCCGCCGTCTAAACTTCATGGTATTCCTCCAGGAGACCTTTCATTCACTAGATGTCCCGTTTCTTGGTACGTGTTAACAGCACCTCTTCGTCTGTTCGAGTCATGTAATGTCATCATGTGTCCAATATATAGTGTGCTGCGTGGTACCATCACGTTTAGAACGCAGTGTGTGTTAACCAGAAATGGTCGGCTGAAGAGAAAGGCCTCAGTCACATGTTTCCTGGTCTTATACCATCGGTTTTGTTCGATACGCTGTGCGTGAGTGGAACCACAAGCGATGCAACCCAAGCCACTACTGTCGATGGTTAAGCGCAGACATTCTTCAGCTTCGTCCAGTGTGACAGACTAATCCGAAACGGATGTCGCCAACCGTGACTGCTGTCACACAGCATCTATCACCCATCTATATCACATAAAATGGCCGATCACCACAGTACAGAGTAATACCTCTAGACGGAGACTACTGTAATGTCTGATGCACAAGACATAAAAAGTGGATTTTTATAGAAAAAGCTTAATACGATGTAAAAATCATACCATTTGGAAAAACTTCTTCACAAATCTCCATCAATGCGATATAACTTTTTATATCAACCAAACGGTTAAATTAGCATAATAGATTTGTCTCCAATCTTCGGTTAAATGACAGGATATTAGGAGAAAGACAACAGATTTTTAAAAAATCGACCTTGCACTCTCGGTTAAAGTTGCGTAAATGCCAAAATTGTTCAGCGAGATCGGCCATCCACAATATATATATTCGTATGATAAGCATATGCTGCGTTTCAATGCAGTAGGGCTGCGTTCTAATTCTAAATATTGGATTAAAAAAAACCGTCAAATAGAGGATGCTGCAGGGGAATAATGTTTTCATTATTTGCATGTAGTAGGTGATTCTTGGTTACAAATAACTCGCAAACGGGCACAGTTTTCTTATGCTTGAAAATCTTCCGACCAACTGCTTTTAGAATGAAGTCCTAAGCTCAAGCTTCACTGTGTAAAAAGGGCTTGCTGAAGAGTTCACGGGACAGTAAGAGTTATGATTAGTTTCGAGTGGCGTCCAGTTCACCTTGTTAAATATCTCTTATCATCTAACAATAATCAAAACTACCAGGCAGTTTTACTGTTTGTGTATTTTCCACCTGGAAAAAGTTCTTGCCGTGGAGTCATCGAACACAGTTAACGGAACAGTTAGTGTGACACCTCTTGAGGCTATCGGGCAATGTGAGCAGTACTGATGAGAGATTGTGGTTGAGTGTTAGCCCAGTCGTCTCTTGTGTGAGATCACTAAGGTAGTGATCAACGCGGTTGCGTCGTATAAACTCAGTCGAAGTTGAAATCTTTGCCGTGGGAAGGGTAAGCTCTATTGACGTCCTCTAACTGGAGCCAAACTCGAGTCAAATGCCTATTTTCGAATGAATCTGACCGAAATGCCTATGGAATTCCGAAGGTCTCGATTACATACTTCTACCGAAGTGTGGCACATGGACTACAAAGTAGCAGGTCAAGTCACTACCATCCGCTGCCACTGTTCAGCCTGTTGCGGCCAAACAAAGAAGTATACTAACGGTTGCAATTAGCTTAGCGGCATGAAAATGAGATGGTGGTGACGGCGGTTATGATTCGGAACACTCACTGAAATACCAACTTTTAACAACGACCGAAAAATTGTACGGTGTTGACACTACACCACTTCTGTGCAAAGTAGTGTAGGAAGCCGTCGATATAGTGATTCGTGCAGTGACTTCACAGCGAAAAAACTCAACACGTCGCATGAATTCAATTACTCATGGAACCTACTAATCACTTGATGTCTGTGGAGATACGCGTGCGTGAATTAAGCCACCTGCGAAGATGCAATCGGTCAAAAATGCTATGTTCAACTGCAATTGATTCTCATCCACAATTTGGATTGTCCACAGGCCAAGGCAGCGTCGGCGCTCGTAGTTAACTGTCCACCATTTATATGTTGCTTTTGCTTGGAGTGTGACATTTATCTCCCTTCACGTTTCAATGAAGTTTGAACAGAACCCGTTAAGTCATGCATCCGACAGGGAATAGCAGCTATAATTACCACACGTATTTGAACACGACGTACATTCTTCATAATAAAGCACAAGATTTACGTCCGTAGTGGTATGAATCACAAGCACTGCGTATCGATCCATGAAACGCAAACAAACTCGCAAGCGAAGTCTGCAAGACTAACAGCTTCAGGCAACTCTGACCACTATAGCATCCACTCCCTGTCGGATTCTGCTGAAAAGACTCATGATAACTTCATAGTAACTCTAACGTCACTCCTTCGAAGATCTCAACGTCAAATACAATATCGCCTGCAACTGTATGGTACACAGAACCATTCAATCAATGTGCTTCCCGAGCGAAATATGAAATCAGCTAAACATCATCAGTCAGTAAAAGGATAGAAACTGAATGTCCGTAAATGCCTAGCCAAATGAGCCGAAATGGTTTCATCTAGAACTATTCGGTACTGACCGTCAATCGCGTTTTGCATGTAATATGTTCCAGAGTCTTAAACCAATTTCACAGGAACTCCAGTAAGAAAAAATTAAATACAAGAAATGTATTACTCAAACCAGCTCAATTTGCAGTTTCCATAAACGTACTATCTCGTTCAACATCCTGGTTTTAGTGAGATAGTTAACGGTATGGTTCAAAATATTTCAGTGTTTTCGATTTGGCGTTGAAAATAACTGTCATGATAATTGTTTCTCAGGTTTGGCTACAAAAACAGACTGCAAAGATAGAATCAAGCAAGCAATTCATATCAATTCAACCAATTCATCTGTAGGCTGAATTTTGGAGGAGGATGTTGATGTCTTTGATACAAGGCGGCAATAGTTGTTTCAACTCTCTTTCAGGTATTCCAAGTTCTAGATGAAATTTCCTCATACAAGAAAGCAAAAAATGAAACACCTGTCCAAAGGAATGTTGGTAAACAGCGACCACACCACGAATGAACATAATATTTATTCCGAATATTCATCGTTTGAAGCAGACCACAAATTTCGAAACCATATTCCAGAAACAACTGAACGACGTAGGAATTCGACATCACATAATGTTTAAAAGTCAATATATCCTCGCCTGCTCTTTAAGGACAATTATATATGCCAAATAATCCAACGTTTTCTAGTTAGCTCTATCTCGAGGGCCCGAAATTGCGGTTTACCGGTGACCCTATTCACATCATTCCCGACCGAACGCACCGCATGAAACAATCGGTACCTGAAATAGCCGAACCTAATGTTATCAACGAATATCGATGTAGAAGCACAGCATCCTACATAAGCAAGTCTGAGTGCCAGTTGCCAATCACAATGATGGAGCATATTCCGAAGTGGCTCGAAACACAGACCACGCAAGTGCAAGACATTATAGCCACGCAGAGAAACAAGAAGGTGTAGTGGTCAAGATGAGTTACTGAACAGGTTAGGTAAATGCGAGTATAACTCACT
>LUCH01005636.1:8187-39192 GCA_013368495.1 Paragonimus heterotremus | reverse complement strand
AGGTTGAGAACGCACGTGATGGGTGAAGTGGCACATGACCGTGCCGACTATGAAGGTCACTACAGTCGGTAGTGAGTTAGGCCAATGCGATGGCAAATAAGACGGTATTTTCGGGGAATTGAGTTCTTCCCCGACACAGTGGTTCTCCATAGCCGAGAGACCGTCGTCGTACTGAGGAGGCAATGAAAAAGTTCGTCGGGGTTCCGCAGAACACCGCTGCGCAGTTTCGGAGATGGTAGTTAATGTTTCCATCTACACCGAAGGACTTACCCATGGCAGCGACAGACAGTTTGTGCCTGATGTCTTCAGAGTTGGAGGTTATCGTTGCTTCAGGGACTTAGACATGGTCGTTGCTGAGAGCAAAACTGTTTCTGAAGCTGATCTACCCGTAGATTTGTGAATGGTGCCTACCCAGCCTCTTCAAATCCTCTGTATTGGATGCAAAGGTGTGACTTTTGTGCACCGGATGCGAGATGCCTGTCCTGACACACGTGTGCAACGAGACAAATTTGTACAGATACTTAGGGTTTATGCTGCGGGTGACAGACAGCTAAACCTGAAAGAATGTCTTCTCCACCCTCACTAACTCTGCACACCTGTTTCTAATGGATATGTATTACGGGTAGTCGTGTTGCGTGCTCTCCAAAAGAAAAAGCTTCCTATTGTGTACGCCTCATTTAGATGAGCGTACATGTTTACGATCTGATCCACACCTTTGAAGAAAGTGAGCGCAGAATGAACACAAAGACGGATAGATGTTCTCTTGTATGTTGGCCTTTATCATAGCCCACCGCCCGTCAGCCATGATAGAATGATTCCCTGACGACAAGTTTGCTCTTTGAATGAATTCTTTTATACGAGTGAAGTTAATTGACATGAAGTTTTGTCTTGCGCTCTCTGATGGTCGAATTAAACGTGTCTCACACATAAATTCAAACTTGAACACTGTGTGGTCGCTATAGTCCAAAGGATTCGGTACCTCCTCTAAGTCAACCATTAGTGACTCGTTTGTAATCATCAAATCAAGAAGGGATGAACGGTTTTGGTTACGCCACTATATGGCTTCTTGCACATGGTCAATGAGCCCTAGATCTTCATTAGTGACCTAGAATGTGGTCAATGCTAGTTTAGTTGGTTTGTTCGCGTCGTTCCTGACAGGGTTGAACACAGCCGTTTTCAAAATTGACTTCTTGTAGATTCTAAGGGTTGAAATCATCAATAATCAGTAAATTCTTGTAAGAAAAGCAAATTCTTCATAGCGTTTTCAGTAAGGAATCGTTAACGTATTCACTGGCAGAGGGCGGGCGATATACAACTCTCACAAAGCAGGTGGTTTTGTGGGCGCTTTCGTCTCGGGCTACACACCACGTTGTGTCCGGGACCTCTTGCAGAACAATGTCGTTCATGTAGAATAACTGAAGTGTTCTTTTATAATACAGAGCGGTTCTCCCTCCTACGGGGTGGGTTATACTTAAGAAGGGATAGTTCTGATTCATGGATTTTTGAAAGCAGTCAGGTTTCACCAACTAGCACCAACTAGCAATGACTTACAAAGAGAGCTTCAAAATCTGACTTCTTAAGTCTTTGTTCGGTAAACTTTGGGCGTCAGTATAACGACAGTCTCACACCTGAACATGAAACGTACTGCCATGTTCGGCAGGAGGGAGTTTGTCGAAAACGGTGGGGCTTGCGGAGGTAAGCCGACTCCCGCAGGGTTGACAGCAGCAAGTTCGAGTCCAGACATCCTAGCTGAAGACAGCCGAACCAGACAGATAGACAATAGGTGCTACGAGCGAGGTGACAAAGAAGGTGATAAAGAGTGAAATGTTGATTGTACAAAGAAGTTTTTTGGAATTTAGAGTATTTTTGGGCAATTAAATCGATGTGCAAAATGATAAGGAAGGAAGAAAAAATAAAGTGTGTAGTTCGAACTACATCTTCCATGACGAAAACGAGTGGTTCGAGTGAGTTGACGCAGTTTCGCTGGACTTCGTACGGTAGAAGTAAAGGCTTTTTGGATCCTTTTGCAGTATCTATCAGGCCCTATATAATCGATATGTATTTATAATTCCGAATGCCCCCCGCACGTCAGAAAGCTAACCAATTGCTCAGGGACTCAAGGTCTCATTCAGTTGTTGTGACCGCAAAGAACGCTTGGCATAGGATTGTGTTTATTACGCAAACTCCCGTACACGCCATATCAAAAATTGGACCACAAACGCGTACACTCATTTGCACCGCATATATGCATTCACGTACATTGGGTGACAGTACGTTGTTATTCGCTTTGGTGGAACTTCAGCTATAGCGCGTACACACTAGTCGTCTTCCTGGCGTTCGGAGCTTGCTCTTTTGTTCCTGGACGTCGCCTGTTGGTAGTATACTGCTTGTGAGTAGTATACTACTCATAACGACACTGCCTGTCATACAACAAGTGTTTAGTATCGCTCACTAACGCTCCGTGGACTCCCCACATCGAATTTTCAAACGTTTTTCACTTATTGTTTTGGCACCTTTGAGAAAGAACATTCGAGCGGGAGTTCACTGAAACCTGTGAACACTTGCGCCCCTCCACCAGCGGCGTCTGAGAATTGTCGTTCTAGTAGCAGACCAATCAGATATAAGCCGATACGACATGAACCAGATCAAGCCAAAAGTGGTTGGCCCCAGTTGTCTTCATCATTACCGAAGTGCTTTTGTCACAATATCCTTCTTGGGCGAGCAGCGTGGCGACCTGGAGACCTTATTGGTCCGATCACGGTATGATGTATAAAATAATTCTAAAATTTATGGTTACATATTGTTATTAGTTAACAGGAGAGTTAATAAGATTTATGTTGTCCGATTGTTTGTTCGCATTTTGCGTCACCGTGTTGCGTGAATCGGATCTGTTTGATCGATCACAAACTGCCAATCTCTAACCTACCTAGTACGTCGTTCGCCAAACTAGCCTATAAGTCAGATAATGCCAGTTTTAGAATGTGGATGGAAGGTTGATACACATATGGGTGCATGTTGTTGACTGAAATGCCTAGTTTAAAAATGAAATGCTAGATTTAGGAGAGCAGCACGAGGTTTAAATGGGGAATTGACTGGAGAGCTCAGAGTTTAGAATTTTGGACTTATGGCTTAGGAAGAGGATGGAGTGAAGTTGAGACCTATTTGAAAAGGAAAATGTCATAGTTCAGTTGACTGTTTTGTCTCACGCAGTATGTACTGGCCTTTTCAGGATCAAAGTCACCTTCTCACTAAAGTTCTACACAAGTGTGGTGAAATTGATAACTATGATTATTTCTTCAGAACATATCCTTTGGGTGGCAGTCATATTTGAAATAATCGTCTGCCCACAAATTGAGGTAACACATTATTTCATTCTAATTTAAACAAGCACCTTAATGTCGACAAATATTTGAACTTAGTAAAACCAAATAAACAGGTCTGTCTACGAGTTCACAGTGTTACGTAGAAATATGTTCAACTGTCAGCTCAAAAGGATGGCAAGAAAGTGATAGGAGATATGCTATACAAAACATTGCTGTAAAAACACTAGTACTCGCGGCTTTTGTTTACTGCTGTGGTGAAGTTTTAGGTTGTGAAAGTCGGCTCAATCGGGAGAAGAAGTTAAAAAATGTGGAAAACCTCACTAATAATGAATACATAAAATTGGTGCGTGAGTGAGGACCCAGCACATGTTGTCGGCAGCCATTCAGATAACAGCCATCGGGCGGGTAACGCGTTATATAAGACGTTCAAGTGGACACTGTGAGGTTTGTGAAGAATCTGAATTGTCCAGTCCATGTACTGGCGTTATGTTTTTCCCCTAGTTTGTGTTACTGCTTTGTTAAGCTAATCAAACATATCGCCGTGCATATCTTTTTAATATCTTGGTCAAACACTTGTAGTTAATCAGAAGTGGGTTGAAAGGTCGGTCTAATGGAAACTTCTTTTAGGTATTCCAGTCTTTCAATCTTACTAGCGAATTAAACATGTCAGACTGTTGTATCACATCTAGCATCGCACTGACCTCAATGGGTTCCAAGTAAAAATTGTCACCACACCACTGAGTGCGGAGTAATATGAAAATTATTAATTGAAATAATCATGAAGGTTAATAACTGTATCCTTTCACGGGATCTTTTAAGCCGACTGTTGATATTTTCACCTGATTGTTGAGAATTGGTTACAATATACTGCCACATGCAAGGCTCTGTCGCACGTACCATTCGCCAGTTAAAAAATTAATGGAAATATGATCTGATTCGGGATTGGACATCTATGATAACGTATTCGAGTGTGGACGCTATTGGTTGCTATCACGTTATATATATATATATACATATATATATATATTAAACTAAGCAAGTGGTAATGTATTTGGATGATTTTTAATCATGAGTGTGTATGGAAGTGTGCTGTTTTTTCTGCTTCTCAAGATGATGTTCTGGACAGACGCTATGGGTGTATGGCCACGGTACACAGAAAAGCGTGAAATGATCCCAATGATCTTCTATCCTCCAAGTAACAAACCATGGGCTCATAGCCTTTATTTTTTACCTGGAAGAAATATTCAAAAGGAATTGGAACAACAGCAAGAAGAAGAACCTACTGGTGTGGCAAACTTAATGCGATACGGTTGACCATTATGATTAATGGATAGGAGTATATACATCATTATGTGTGTCTATTCACTTTTGATGATATGCAACATTTTTACGCTTTTCTGAAATACACGCGAGCAACGTTATATGACATATTTGTAATTCTCGTTAACATGCAATTGATTAAGCGCAAACTGACGACGCTTTCTAGAATGTACTTTGAGGTTTGAAGTTCTGTTGGTATTGCAAGCAAAAGATGATCTAAACTAATTAACATAGAAAATGCCAACGAGTAGGCTTCGAAACCCGTTTCTAGATAATCTGATTGTCACATATAAAAACGATCAGGTAACCTCAATAATTGCATTTGTTCAGATCGATATGTCGGTCTATGAGCTGAAAGTAGTTAAAAATGAGTTCAACCGACTGAATTGGTTGAAAGTCTACACCTAAGGGTGGCCAGTTTAACTGAAAACCTTCCTGCAACGGCTCGCACTATGGTGTTAGACTGAAGATCTCTCCTATCACGGTCATATAGAGGAGTGTAATTTTCAGTGAACTTGCTATTGTAGGCATTCCATTACCTCGGTATCTTATGCGGTCTTAATAATGCACAGTTTACAATCCATAAAGTACGTGATGTGGAACTTAATTCCGACTTGTTAGTCAATGAAAGACTTGAAGACAAATGGTCTGATCAACCTCGTAACTCATTCCGGATAAATTGCTTCCAGTTCAACAGGTTGTCAAATGCATGCTTTATAATCCATTAGGTATGCTGCTCGATAAGACACAAACAATCGTATCCAAGGCCAAAGACACACTCAGTAGACACAATGTTTAGGCCTGAGTGTTCGGGCGACTTCAGTACACTTGCTAGTTCTAATTTTTATTGAGCCAACGATGGACACCTTTTGCGTAATAGATCATCTACATCCCAGTTTGATTACTTCACAGGAGGTTGAATAGACAGATTGAGGTATATGCTTGTGTTGACAAAAAGACAGCAAATTTAACCAGTCAACAGGGCTCAAGTTGTGAAAAAACAAGTATGTAGGTATTGGGACGGAGAACACTACTAACAATGCACATATGAGTATGTCCCTTAACGAGTTAACAATACCGATAGTAAATTAGTTAATCCTAAATTAAATCAGTCTATATTACTAACTAATATATTCCTGCTAGACGGACAAACCAAGTGTGAGAAACATTGCGATAGTATGCCGTCATTTGAATTTTAGACCCAAACGTGAATTCATTAACACAACTAGGCATACTGTTATATAAATATGGTGTGAAATGATTTGATTCCTCTTTTGCAGATTATTGGCTGACACTATGTGCACTGGAAATCTGGGAAAATCTGTTTCGACTGTAGCTTCAATCACACACTTGATACGGTTAGTTAACATCACATCAGAAATCACAAATGGTGCGGCCTACATAAAAACAGCATAACGTGCCTCTGTTTTTGCGAGGAAATTGCTGCGTTTCACTCAGTTTTCCGTTAACTTTTAAAGTGAAGACGGCTTTTAGTATCTATCGTTTACCGAAAAAGCATCATGATAACTCAGTCCGTTAGAGGAATATCGTATTTTACGTTGTACATTTATATGCATTTTAATGCTTCCAGCCCAGCGTTATCCTTTAACGCTTGAGACGTTTGTCGACAGCCAGATACTGCTGTTTAGAAACGATGGTGGTCAAAACACCGCGACGACGCGACTGAGAGACTGGACCTGAATCCCACGTACCACCTCGCATCAACTAACACGACTATGTTTGCAGCTGTGTTGAGACCATTATCTCACTCAGTTAGGAGACCCGTTTTGCGGTTAGCCCTGTTGGTAGGTTCTTCGGTTGGGATTCTGGTGAAATCGTTTGGCCCGTTGATTCCGTTCAAAGGTGTCCGTCTGTAAGACGGTCAGTATGACGGTCGACCGCGGCCCGAAAGGCCAAACAGGTTGCGTGTGCCCTGTCTGTCAAATATTCGACAAGTGTCATCCCGCTAACAACCCAATGGTAGTCGTAACAGCTGAAGATAGGACTGAAACAGTCGAACTAACCGATCGTTCAATATCGGGTTTTCAGCAAAGGTGAACAGTGTCGAAAGCAGATGGCAAACCGTCGAAAATCCATCCTGGCTTCGTTGACCTTGGTGTGAAGCGGAGGAAACAAACTGCCTCTTGTAAGTGACGTAGAGACTTCCTTGGTATCTTTTCAAAGGAACTGCGCGAAACGTGACAGTTTAGCCGCAACCAGACACAATCCAGTACTGACTTGTCGAGGCATTGGTTAGCAACGGTTTACCAACTCTGAGAATGTGTCAGTCGGTGGCCTATAATGAACCAAACAAACAAACCACAATGAAAAACAGCTACTGGATGGACACGACCTATTCCGTTTTTTCATCAACGTTTTCTTAAATGTATCTGCAAAAGACTCAAACAGAATAATTAGTTCCAGCTTTTCCCACAATGTCTTCCCTGTTGTTCTGTTGTTTGATGGCATCTTTCATTAACGGGATGCCTGCACACCTTTACTGACTCCATTACACAATGCATACACAATGCAGATTATATCAACACATTCTGATGTGCATTCAGCAATGTAAGACGAGGTTTTATTAGGGTATAAATTATGACAACAGACTGATGATTAGTTCATCAAACAGAATGCTGTATGTGCCTGATGAAGCAAGTTACATCCTATTGACAAATGGATTGAGAATAACACAACGTTACATCTTGGTAAAATGTTCCAGGTCTACGTTTAACTCCGCGTTACACTAATTAGTATACTGTAAAATGAAAGGTGATATCTGCCTCAGTGTACTCGCATTGTAAGTAAAGGCTCGGAATACGACTTGCATGCTCAATCATGGAGCTATTAGCGAGTACCACATTATCATTTCATTGGTTAAGAACCTAACAATCACCAGACTCAATCGTATACGAGGCTGTGTTCGTCATTCGCTATTGTAAGTCATTCAGATACTACCTGACCCAGGCTGTTTTCAGCAGAAGTGCATCAACGCATGCTCGATAGCTTTGAGAACTGTAGGAACTGAAAGGCTATCGTCGATGTCTTGAAACCTCACCCATTCAGTGATAGGTTTTTCCAAGAGAGAAAAACCAAATGTATGGATAACATAATCAGCCTGAACAGAAACTTCTGTTTGATGCAGAGACCAATCAGTTAACATAATGCATGACTAAAGACCTCCCTTCCACACTTATCTCATCCGATTGCAAACGAAACTAGAAAATGGGAAGCAAGTTCTTCCGAACGTCACTGGCGCCTATTTGGAAGGGAAGTTGGTGACCGTCAGAAAGCTACATTTAGTCCGCCAGACCACGAGTACCGAGTGAACCAAAGAAGGAAAGTAGCTGTTTGTTCTGCAACTAAAGTCACACACCGCCGCCAGCTAGTTTCTTACTTGCAATGTTGAACAAAGCGACCTTAAATATTAAAACATTTTTGATCACAGTCAATCTGAAGCTGCTGTGACTTCACAGACGCAGAAAAGCGGTAGGTAGACAGAGTGCACGTGCTTGTTGCTACCACCTGAGTAAGCAAGGTTTACAGGCGTTGTGTTTCACAAATCCTTCACAAAACCGAAAAGTAGGAAGATTAATGAAGGAATATCTGAAACCAATCTCAACTGACGGTTAATTAGTTACACCGGATGCCTTTCGGAAAAAAAATAGGGTGTACCAAAAAGCCATACCGAGAAAGAAATAGCCACATGCGCTCTTATTTAGGGTCACATGCAGTTACTATCCTTGTCCGGATTTAAAAGAAGATTGAAAACGCAACACCAAGACTGCGAAAAAGGCTGATTTCATGGGCCGTCAGCGAAGTGATCAGCAGCTGTTTCGACTTAGTTGAGTTTCGTCAGCACCATACGTGTTAGAGAATCGAACCCACTATCCGTGAATTATCGGCTGACTGTAGTCCTAGCGGTTAGCTGGAGGTCAACGGGAACAATTGCTGGTGAAAACCTTTTTTAGCCCCTTCTGGATTCGTGGTTGATGCCCGCTCGCTTGCAGGCCAACCACAAAATGACTGATCGATTTCAGCCTCTGAGCACAAGGATGTGCAGCTTAGAAGAAACTAAGCTAGCACCACTGTATTTACACCAACATAGGCACAACATAAAAGCCAACCTTAACGAGACAATATACAAAGATTAGATCACTCAGATTTTGTATCACAACCAAAACTATCTGAATCTAGTAGGTATACGAATTTGTTATCTGTCGCTAGCGCTGTGCTGGTGCATCAGCACGTCAACATTAACCTCACGCAGAGATAATGCCAGGTAAAAGCATCAGTATACACATGGTGTAATCGTAAGAGATACTGAAAACGTTGTCAGTGGTTTTGTTTACACTTAAGCGTTTTCCTTGGATATTATGACAATACACATTGAGAAGCAATAGTCTCAGTGACTGTACTGCACGTGAAAAGTATGGCCGTTTTGAGATCCTTCAATGTTTTCTAGACAGTTCTTGTAGACCCTGAGTTTAAGCTAGCTTCATAGAAAAACATTGAGTGGAGTAGTATCAAGCGGCCGTTGGGACTATTGTCGTAGCCCCCCGAGACCGATCAATTGTTATCCGAATACTTCTTCCAGATACTGTCATACACGTGGTATGTGGTGTGTTTCTGCGCTGTTCAGTTGAAATCAAACGTATTCAAGTACTCTCAGTTGCTCTAGTGCTTGTACGACATTCTTTTGTAACATTTGAAGATAGGAATGGTCCAGTTTGCAAATGAGTATGAAAATAGGGGTCTTATCCACAGCGTACTTATTAAAAAGAAAAGCCCGATAATCCATGATTCAACAGTCTTGCACAAATCATAGGCTTTGGCTAGGATGATTCCGTGGTTAGCCATTCCTCTTAGCGAAGACTGCCATCTGGCAGCCTGCTGGATCGGTTCATCGACTGTAGGAATAACGCGCAATGTCAACAAGAGTTTCGCTACTTCGAACAACTTTCAGTATAAGATGGACAGTGCTTTATCTGGCCGGTGATGCAACCGGTATAGCTGATGCGTCTAGCGACATGTGTGCGTGACCATCGAAACTATCCAATTCAAAAGTAACAATGCATTGGTAAAATTTCAAAATTGAACACTACCCACACTTGACCGCAGTCTTCGCATTCAGACAAGCCTTTCGGATAGTCCACTTCGAAAGGAAGCACTAAAGTTCCAATCTTATTAGAGGTCATCACTAGTGCATATCCTTGTCCTGATCGGAATTTGCACTCTGACCCTCGTGTTTGTGAGACTGACGTGTTTACCACAACACCAGCAACCCCACAATTGACATTACCGAATAATCAAATTCAAACACCCAACCACAACCTTGTATGAATGATGTTCAGCTTGTCTGACAAGGATATGCTCTACTGATGAGCTCTAATAAGATCGAAACTCGAGTCTAGTGCTTCCTTTCGAAGTGGACCAGCCGAAAGGCTTATCTGAATGCGAAAGCTACGATCAAGTGTGGGTGGTGTTCATTTCTGAAATAGCTTAAATCCCCGAATCTTCACTACCTACTGCTGAAGTGGCCTGGCATGCACGAATCAAAGTTAATTCGAATAAATCTTAGCAACTAAATAGCACCCAATCTAGGAGTCGATAGTAAGTTTTTCTTGTGGATTGTAACTTCAACGGCCTTTATTATGTTGTTTATTTTTTCACCAAACATACATAGTGACTGTGCCTTCTGTTCGCAACTGGGATCTACTTCACATTCTTATCTCATGAATGCCGCCATCTACTGCGACATGGTCGCAAACGTTGACAGGAGGATGTTGACGGCTGGACTTGAATCAAGCTGAAACTTCATTGCCTGATCGTTAACAGTCAGACTGGCACAAATGTTTTTCTTTCCAAATGACGCTTCCGGATGACAACAAGTTCTTTTTCTACTTGTTTCTTTGTCATGATTGAGTATACTTTGTACGAGAGGCAAAATCTAGCAAAGTAGTTTTTATTGGTAGATTTCATACTATTTCAACTCCAGGGTGAACAACCTTCCTTCTGTCGGGCGTGCTCCTTGTCACAAAATCCGCAAGGGATTTGAGGCGGATCAATTTCTTTTTTGTTTTCATGAGTGGAACATTTCATCATATTAGGTTCATTCGTTTTCTCAAGATTGAGAAGTCTTCAGAAAAATTCGGCCTCCTTCTCGCACATGCATATATTGATGCGCAGTGATAACGAAGGGTTATTTTGTCTGAGAAATGGCCGAGTGAGTTGTTCTTCGTGAATTCTCAAGACAACCCCTTACCGAATGAGTGAGCTGTACATGCTACTGGAGAAATTTCAACACTCTGTCACTGTGTGGCAATCGCATGTTGTGAGCTAGCAGTTCACAAACGACAGCGTGTAATGGTCGCGTCCATCGACTGCGATGAAATAACTGCAGCCAGTCAGGAGTATTCCGCCTATCTCTCTACGTGGGCCAGACAACTGTCACAAAGGCGAACCCTCCATACCTCAAGAATCAAGAGAACATTGGGTGTTTGATACCTGTCTCTCTTACATTGTCTTGCGTATCGCCACTTACAAAAGTGTTTGTGACTTGCAGTGCTAGAAAGTTGTATCTGTACTCTAAATTTCAGGTCTTCGATTTCTACTGCATCGAGGCTATCATTTGGATGGAGCCAGGTCATTGCTTGAAATTAGTCCCACGAATTCGATTATCACACACGGACCAAACATTTATTATACAAGTGTTGGCTGATTCATTTGACTAGCGGCTCAAGCTGACCGATACCCTCAGATTTACCGAAATTTGTAAGTCCAACTTTACAAACCGTGATCGCCTTCATCTCGGTCAACCTGTAGTGTTTCAAGCACCCATCCAGCTACATCTCTAAGCGCTGTGTGATAAAGTTTTCTGTATAACCCGCAATGTAACCAATGGAAAGGATAATTTACCAGCTAGTTTTGTTTGCATACAACTGCCTTAAATCGTTACTGCTCATACCATCTAAGTCTATTCCAACATGTTTACTGTATTCAAGTTAATCATCAGTAATCCGGAGATGGCCGCAACAAAATTATAGAAGCAGGTTGCTTCTGCTCCGCGTTTGTGGATCCCTTAAAACATGAATAGTTTGAGCAAGGAAAAACATGTTTGCTAAGGAAGTATTGACTCACTATGGTTGATTACTTGATATGAACGTATCAATCAGCTGATACTGTCCACGCCGTAAATTAAACTCACATCTTCACATTTTTCAACACTCCGCGAGACATTAACCCGATATACTTGTTAAAAAGAAACTTTCTCACATTTGTACAAACCCACATGAGCCTGAGGCAGCTCACTATGTCACTACACAGATCAAACATCGCTGTGTTGTTGCCTAGTGAGCAGCACATTGACCATAAGAAAGTTGAAAAATGTGTGCCATCAGAACGGGAAAAGCGGTCAATTTTGTTTGCTGTACATAAGCAGAACAATAAGTCCCACTGAAACAAATGACGCCCAACTGCTTTCGATGTTCTCTGTCACGCGTTGCGTCACGTATAATTGAAAATGCTGTATTTTTATGAGAATGACCGAAAAACCAGTGCCGTCCCAATAAAAAAAACCGACGAGTTTAATAATTTTGATAAATAAAACGGACTGCTCTACAATGCACACTCTGGATAGTTCATAATAGGAGCCACACAATGAGCAAAATCACATCAAAATAGCATCAGGGTATTAAGAGATATACGCGGTTTACATTGTTAGTCAGCGTATAGCGTTTGGGGACAAGGCGCATCAAGTGTAACTCTTATTCTTGTAGGTGCCTTCTTGGCCTGAAAATTATAGCTGACACGTGTTCGAGAACCAACCTGTTAATCTCGTCATGGTCATGCCAATGTTACTAACCGCGTTGATATGCCGTGTTGGATACCTCAAGGCGGTTTAAAGTTTTATGACCTTTTACTCCACGTTCCGACCGGCAACGTGACCTACATAAACAGCCATGTTCATTCATTGCGCTCCCGACACGGTTGGCAGGTCTAAGTCATCCAACACAGCTTACGATATGGGACTGTCATTGGTCATAAACACCCTCATACCAAGTCATCAGGTTCTGCTAAACATGTTCACGCTATTGACTGTCTGAATGAAAGGAAAAATACATGCACATGTTCCGACACCGTCACACGAGCTAAGCGGTGAAAGAATGAATCAGAAGAATTTTTGACTCCAAGACTTGTACGGCTTTACTCAACAAAGGAATCACAAATCAAAGATTATCTCCGTCTGTGATTGCGCACGTTCAAAAAGATGTACATTCGCTAATGGTATGACTGGATTGCGAGAGTCATGCCTTTTTCTGTTTAACCCTTCTGTTTTGGGTGACGACGGTAATATACCAAGGAGTAGTTCGACATTTCTATAGCATTCGATCACATCTGACAACGAAATGATTATATGAACGCCTACAGTTTCCAAATAAGAATGTATCTGTCGATAAACACATTTCACCCGTGTTATGATCACTCGATTTACATTAACGGACGATGATTACAGTGATTTTGCTAGACAGTAGTTCATGAGACCAAGAGAGCTCAAACCGATAGTACGGTTTGTGCACGGAGCGACCCGAAGCTGAGGAAAGGTCCGAACGCTGACGTGATTCTCAAGGTTACAGTTTTGGTCAACTGCCGCCCGTACTCAACTAATAGTTTATCACGAGTTTTCAAATAAGAAATAAGACCATCGGGTGACATTTTATTCCTTCTACAGCAAACCAGTCATTTTTCGGATACGTGCAGGACATGAAATCGTCAGGATATCGGGCTGCGTATCAGTTATAACACCTTTTGTTTGTTCTTGTGTGCCATTCGTACAGTTTACTTTCGTCGTGGTTCTTCGCACACACTCAATAAGTCGTCCACCTCACTATCAAATTGAAATTGGTGTTACGAATCCGGTGAGATTAGACGAGTCTATGTGTTTGTGCTCAGTAGTACAGCAACAAAACCAACAAGCCAACTCATGTTTTTCTGCACATTGAAACCGGTCGGCGGAGGGAGTGTCAGTGTGGGACACTCCAACTGTTCTAAGTGGAAACTCGCAGTTACCAGTTGGTTTGTTAGAAGTCCACGAAATTTGATCATAATGTTAAGCCGAGGCGATAGCTATCAGAAACCACAATCTCCGCCCATGTGCCCGAAAACAATTCATACAAACCTTCCACCTCCCTTGGCTAATCATTCTACATGCACCTGAAGCCTGGTTGAGACAAAAATGTAATCCAACATGTATTTAGGAAAGACCTGACTATGAAAATTGTGGTCTCGTTTGGACTTGAACCAATGACAAGAGCAGAATTTCCGGACGCGGCGTGTGCTGTACTAGCTGTGCCACGATGCCACGCTGAGAGCTTAGGCATTTCTCAGTTATACCATTCCATTGTGTCATGTGGAATCTACAAAATGATCCAAGGGTGTGCGTGCTAAACAGACTTTATCAAACGATTCATGCTAGAAACTACCAACACGCACATTGAAATTGGGCCACTGATGATGGAGTTAGTTACAATGAGGGAATTGATTTAGTCGTCATATGTTGAGGAGATCACTTTGACTGTTTTGATGTAAACAGCGCCATAGAGGCAAATGTGCAGAACAACAGAATCATTGAACCCTCCAATCAGCGTTCAACAAAATCGCAGATGCAACAAGAATGGCGTCAATGTTGGAGTCAGCAGATGAGGCAAAGACTGTACGGCAGACACCACTAAAAACTCCATTGGTGACTCACAGAAGGCTGAAGAGTTAGCAATCACGAAATCGGCACCAAATTCCGCAACGGTTGAAGTAGACACAACATCATATTTTTCAGGCTTATCAGCGGCAGATCGTTATATATATATATATATATATATATATATATATATATATAGAGAGAGAGAGAGAGAGAGAGAGAGAGAAAGCTTCAAGTAAATTGAAGCGGATACCTGGAATCACTATTGGCAGAACATCCGATACGATCAACGTGCGTTTCGCAGACGATTTAGTGATCAACCGTGAGGGATGGTTTACATTCATCTTCGGTGACTGGTTTGAGTGGATGGAAAAGTATAATTTGAATTCAAAACGGGACAGTCTGGTTTTATTCGCTGGAGCGTTTTCTTATACCATTTATTGAGAGGCGGATGTTCGCAGCTGTCTTTTTTTAGTCGTCATATGCTATTGGTTCACACGCCCTAAACACCAACAATATTGTGATTTATTTGGGTCGTACTCATTTGCTTCGTCCTGGATACTGATTGATTGACCTACTCACTAAACCGCCTTGTGGACGTGTGTGTATATGCGTCAAGACCACCACCGGAACTTCACGCGAATCACGTGGCTACATTCCTGCAATCACGTTGACAGTCTATGATTGTGTCATTCGGATGATATTCATGTACGTTTTACGTTGAGTGTTTGCGACACGAATACAATAACTGAGTATTGGTTGCGTTTTGAACTAAGGGTACAATAAAAGGCATACCTGTTTTCCGTGAAAATGAGTTTTTGGGATGACTAGCACGCGGTTATCAATTTAGCTTATAAGCCAACCTCTCAGAGTTAGACTTGACCAGTAATCCGAACTGCCAATCATGGTCACTATGTTGATATGGCGCATGAAGTTTTGGAGAGCATCAACAGACTACACTTTATCGGTGTCCTCCAAGCGCACAGCGTACAGACCTGTGGTGAAAATCTACTCGATTCACCGCTTATCCAAACCCTAACACAATAGGAGTTCTAACAGGGAACCAATCCAAACGTCGCGTTGAAGATACAATACCGGGATTGGACGAACAGTCTCAATGTTACGCCTTCTGTGATTCGCTTATTTCTTTGTTCCCTATTACACCAATTAACGTTCAGTTTATGACTGTGTATGTGCTAATCGACCAACCAATGAGTGACTTTGATTCCTTTAATACTGTTGTACATCCATAAATTCGGCTTCTTGTCTCATGAATACCAACTGCTTACTGCAACTAGTACGAGGTCTTTTCCCTATTACTTGCGTGGAAGTTTTCAATTCGAATACGATTTCTAGGGCTATCCAAAGTCCTTAATTCCGAGTATTACAAGACCTTTATGAAGTCATTTACGATGTACTGGTAATTGGAATGAATATTACAAATTCGTGGTTGGAGTTCGAAACATTAAGTCCAGTTCACTAATACTGTGAAAAATCAACTGTTGCGAGACGTTAGCATTTAGTCTATTCTCGTCGACTGAATACATGAAACTGCTGATTACGTATATCAGTATTATTTTATTAACGGTATTGTGCTTAATTGTAGGACAGATCGAAGTTTACTATAGCCGGTAGTCGAACACCTCAAGTAGTTACTGAACGCGGTGATACATCAAATAATGGAAGCTCAGCGGGTTGGCCTTCGGCTAGGTCTTCAACTGATAAACACGACTTAGATACAGATACTTGATTAACCAATTATCAGCGTTTACCATGTGGTTACGTAAGCTTTTGGCATTCGCGAAAGCTATACTGATCCAGCATTATCGACCAAGTCTGTGCACAGAAAAGATGCTGACACAGTTAATACCATTGTCACGGAATTGCCTCTGGTTTTGACAGTATGCGACAGGTTTAATTGCAGTTCATGTTGATAAGCCATTTTGATATATTATCGGTTGTTTTCAGTAACTGACAGACAAGAACGGACAAAGTGTAACCATCTCGCAACATTTGTCTTTTTGTCATAACTGGCTGCTTTCAGAGAGCTTGTGTTATAACGGTTCTAGACAATAACTTACCAAAATTCGTTCAAGACCATTTATTAGTGAAATTACTTAAACCACTGTGACCACATATTTTTGTACGTGCCCTCAAGCTTCTGGGGAATACAGCTCCGTAGTTATAGATTACGAAAACTAATAAAGACCGATATGGCTTTGTAGATATAAGCCACTAGTTGGTATCCCACTCTCTGACACTGATGATAGAGCTTTCTAAATGTACGAACTGGTCAGCAATTCATAATACCGTTTTATTAATTACCCTGTTTATAGGGATGTTCATAGGGACTGGTGGTCATGTCCATGAGAACTTCAGCTCATGTAAGGAAGTCGTCCGTTCTAATCGGTTATGGAACACCGCCTGAAAAATCCAAACGAATAGGGGAAGTGGCCGTTGATAACTAAATATGGGTCAAACGTCGAGAGACAGAAATTAATCTTCAAAATCAGACGCTCTCATTCTTATCTAACGACCAGTGGAAATGACAAAATTGATATCCATTTAAGTAGTGGAATGTGCAATCAAGAGTTGGTTACCAGGAGCAGTATATCCTTCGGAACACGTCTGTACAAAACATATCCTCAATCGAGATATAAAACGAATTCGCTGTATTTAACAGGTCCGTTTTAACAGAACTGTGAAGTATCATCATCGTTTCCACAGTCTTCGTAATAATTAAGTTTGCGTTATTGACTAACAACAGAATAGAGCCAACTTGCTTTTATATCTGCCGTCGATTCTTTAAGATCGCTGACCCTACTGCTCAAGAGTAGTCAAACGGTGCAGTGCATGTGACACAACGACGTCGACCAAGCGACTAACAAACATCAAATAACAAAATGAGAACGACAAGTCAGTCCGTCTAAGAGACTAACCACGAGATCAGCCAGAAAAACAAGTGTTACACTTAGCAGGATTTTTACAATTGGAATGTATTTGAAGATGCACTTGCTTCATCCCTTCCCGTTAGGTTGTAGATCAGGGAACAAGGGGAGGGGCCCTATTAATCTACTCGAAACCTGTCTTCCTAACTGATTCTAAGGTCACCTGAAGATTTTCTAAGTTATTCATACCAATGATATTGGAAAACTCACATCTGTGCCCAACTGGAGCTCTACCTTCCAGCTAGCCTACAGTAACGACATTGCAATCGAACACCTTGGTCGGCTACTCCAATCGACAGTCGGTGGAACGTTCTATGCAACCTCCGATACAATTCTCGGTACAGACGAGCGAACACCATTTCCTTCGGCAAAAGTGTCACTACCTCCATGCACCAAACCCCACTGTATCTACTAGACTCAGCTTCAGTGACAACCGAACAGTTTCAGTGCTCATGTGTGACTGTGTGTGTGGGATACAAAGGATCACTTCTATGATCAGCTCTCCACTCCAATCTGCTCGACGCTGGTAAACAACCAACTCTTGGATTTGAGTTATTTCAACGTGCGAGTTGGGTGCTACCAAGTAGCCATGCTGGAAGTCCTCGAGCCCCATAGCACCGTTTCCGTCAACGAAAACGTTCGCCGTTTGCTACATCTACGTTCTGCCTACGAGCTGGCTATCGCAAGCACTCGATTCTGGCTGAGTATGAGCGAGTGGAGGGTGTACGCGCATTCCGAGTCAAGTCGTTCGGTCCCATCGTTCCATTCTGTTGCAGCATCTGAAGGTAGGATGGCCCTGGTCTGCATATAATTATGCGAGTGGGTGTTTTATCTGTAATGTTACTATCAAAAAGAAAGGCCGGATAACCTGTGTCCTAGCAAGCCTCGCCCAAACCACAAGCTTTGGGTTATTTTGACGGCGGATTGGAGCAAACTTATGGGGGCTATTGATGTGTCAAAAATAAGGTTTCTGCAGGATTCCA
The DNA here is from genome assembly GCA_013368495.1 of Paragonimus heterotremus. Classification (NCBI taxonomy): domain Eukaryota; kingdom Metazoa; phylum Platyhelminthes; class Trematoda; order Plagiorchiida; family Troglotrematidae; genus Paragonimus; species Paragonimus heterotremus. Next base: position 20,924 of record LUCH01005636.1, on the reverse strand, counting down.
TTCAGACGATATTGCACACGCCCAAGTGACTGTTCTGGATAAGAGTTTTGGCGACAGTCCCCAAAAGAGGGTCCGCCGACAAGTTCACGGATGCAACACTTTAAAGTCCACTGGACACGGATACTCAAAAGATACAGGTGTCGACAAAACCGGGAGGCCCAATTACAGGAGCTTCGGTTATGGGGTGCAGACAAACGTGAGTCATTTTGCACGTGGTTACTCGGTATGGCCGATACTTGTATCGTTTCGGTATCTTGGATACAGTGGACTTCGAAGTGTTCCTTTCTTGAACGGGCCGACGGACGCTGTTGGGGGCTTTTTTGCATGTCGTAGAACATCACAATTGGAACAGTCACATGAGAGTGTGCGCGGTGAATTATATATTTGCATCCCATGAAATCTGTGCGTTTCAACGATCCTTCTCACTAGCCTTTAAACTGATTTACAGATAACCGATCGCGTACGCAAATATTTTGTATTAATCTCCTTAGTAGTAGTCACCTTAACACTATAGGCTACCAATTAAATACATTCCAACGCGCATGACCTGTCTCGGACTACTTAAGGAAATGGTAGGTTTCCGATCATACATAAAGTAACTTGTAAATCTGCTTGTAGATGAATACAAAACTTTATTAATCAGTAGTTAGTAGAAAAAATTGTCGTGATAGCACAATCCGTTAGAGAAATAGGGTATTTTCACCTTGTCTGCTTGCACTCATTAAACACATACCGGTTCCCAGTACAGCGTTGCCTCTCAATCGCTGAAACGTGTGTGAGCAGCCAAATGTTATTGATTGTGGACAGTGGAACTGAGCGACTTGACTGGGAATGTACGTACACCCCCATGTCAGTTTATCCGACCGTGGTTTCAGCGGTGGTGTGCCTGTTCGCTCACCCGACACTGTTATAGAACTTGCTCGCTAGGTAAGTCCTTCGGTTCGGACACTGAATTTTATTGCCTGGTCCATAAGTCTTGAACTTTCTATACAAACATGTGACATCCAGATATGTACGTGACAAGACTGACAGTTGCCTAAACCGACACAAACCTCAACGTCGCATCACGGAGGTTGGACACTTCAGTAGCGTGACAAGCCATCAGACACTAGGATGTGAGATACACCACAACTCTACAGCTCCACATCGCATCAACATGGTTCTGCCTCTTCAGCATTCCAGAATCAACAATTACCTCTGAGTATTGTTTTCTGTTTCATTGATCGTTATTCCGTTTATGCCCTCGTAGGCCGTAGATCCAGTGGAAAAAATAGACATCTGGCTCGCGTGTGTCGCACAAAGGCTTGTTGACCGTCAAAGTCTCAAGCACCAGTAGAACCAGCGCTAGAACCGGTGCCACTGAAGACGACCCTGTGTTTAACACTGTTTGGAGTGTTAATACTGGTAAGTATTGTCGACCTCTGCCTTATTCTGTGCAACTAGAAATCAAGGGACAACCCGTTCATAGGGAGACTGATACCGCAGCGTCAGTAACGACACTAAGTGCTGCATCTGTCAAAAATTTACGCAAACTTTCAGCATGTTAGTCGACCTCGTGCACATATACTGGGATGGGGAAGTGTACCGTCCGCGTCCACTAGGGTAACGAAAAGCGAAATTTACCAGTGAACGTAGTGGCTCAATAATGCTTTGACGTACTGGGGCGAGATTGGACCTGATTTCCTCCAGGTACGTTAAGTACTGTAAACTCCGCCGTTAGACAGCCGCAACTTGAGGATACTGCGGTGTTCTTGAAGACAAACTTGGTAAACTAAATGAATTTCAGGCCAATATTAGAGTAGTTGCCAATTTCCAGCCTCGTTTCTTCAAAGCACGTAACTCGACTCATTCACTAAGGTCAACAGTCGAACAGGAGCTGATTTGGCTACAGAAGAAAGGTTCAATTGTCCCTGCACTCTATTGTGAGTGGGGGATCCCAAGCGTTTCTGTTGCCAAACCAGAAGGATCGGCGATTATAAATGAATCGTTTTTCTGTAGTGAACAAATAATCATTGCTCAGAACAGAAAAACAAAGACTTGTATGTTACATTGTCGGTGGCGAAAGACTTACGAAAATTGGTTTTGGTCATGTTTGTTCCCGGGTGGAACTTTATTAGTCCTCTCGTGTTTACATTACAGTTACTATATACATGGGTGTTTTCCAACAACAACGGTTACCCAATTGTATCAGTTCGCATCCGACCATTTTTAAAAAGATTACAGACAACCTGATAAAAGATGTTCCGTTCACTTGTGCCTATTTAGATGACACCCTTATCACTTGGCCCACGGCATCCGAGCATTTGCACACATTGGACGTGGTGCTTAACCGTCTTCAACAAGTCGGTTTTAAGCTGAAGAGATCGAAATGTGAGTTTTTCGCCGATTATTTTCGTTCTCTCCGATATCGAGTAGACAAGAACGGTCTGCGTCTGTTGGATGATGAACTGCAAACGCATTCTTTATGCACCGGAACCTACGGACGAAGTTTGGAATGCTGTCAGATTATGGCCGTTTCCTGTCACATGCTTCCACAATACTTTCACCCCTGTATGCGTTGTTACACAAAAATATACAGTGGGCTTGGGGCTTCATGCAGCGTCAGGCGTTCATTGATGCAAAAAGAAGTTAAGCGCTTCTTCGTTTCTCGTTCAGTACAATCCACACAGTGCAATGCGTATCCATGAGGTTTGGAGTAGTACCTTATCATCGAATGGAAGCTTGTTCTCTCAGACAGATTGTCTTTGTCTCAATAACTCTAAAACCATTTGAAAAAAAATATTCCCAACTAAACAACAAGGCTTCGACTGTAATTTTGGGGTCAAACATTTTCATCAATATGTCTGGGGAAGGTATTTTGTAATCCATACGATCCAGAAGCCACTGTTAGCACTACCCGGAATGGAGAAGGAAACCTAAAACATTTCTTCATTCAGAATGGAGAGGTAGGTGCTGCTTCTAAGTACCTACCGCTACAAACCTCCTTACGTTATTGGGGTCAGCAACCATACGTTGATGCATGATTGGCCGTCCTCTAACCAGCCGGACGATAACAACGAGCGAACTGCCCGAAATGGTCAACCCAATGCAAAACTTGGACACAACGCTTACCCCGACTGAACAGATATAGCGGTTGACAGACCGCGATCCAGTATTGTCAAAAGTTTAAAAAATTCCTAACATTTAAATGACCTGTGGAAGTTATTGCTGACATGAAATCATTCATGTTTCCGAAGGATGAATTGAGTTTACATGGTGGTTGCATTTTCTGGGTCTCTGGAATAATCCCACCACATGAAGTGCGACTACAATTGCTCGAAGAATTGCACAATGCCTATCCTGGATTAACAAGAATGAAGGTCGTTGCAAAAGGTTACTGTTGGTGGCCGAATATTGATTTATATATTGAACGATTTTTGAAGTCTTGAAGTATGCCAAAAGTAGCACTGAAATAATTCTGTCGGACCAACATACCCTTGGTGTTGATCGGAGAGACCATGACAACGGCCACACGTGGATTACTTTGGTCCGACTAATGATCTGATGTATTTGCTCGTCATTGATGTTCACTCCAAATGGGACGATGTTGCTGACTCGCAGTCTACGATAACTAGAATCCAATTTTTGTTTATAACCTTTAGAATACATGTGAAAATCTGTGCTGACAACGGAGCTCTCTTCATAAGTGAAGAGTTCCGACAATTCTTGCGTAACAATGGCGTGCAGCATGTGAATTCTGCACCATACCACCCTATGTCGAGCGGTCTGGATAAATGTGCGGTTCACATTGCCAAATAAGACTTTCGCAAGCACCGCTGTGGAACAGTACAAACCAAACAAGATCAGTTCCATTCGCATACAGAACATTTCTAAACTAGTCGCGGAGAAATCCCCTATAGTACTGATGTTTGGCCAAAAGTTACCGACCAGGGTGTATTAACTTCTCCACAGTACTCGCAGCTACGTCGAAGCAAAACAAGAGAGATGTGTGCCCGATCACGTGACAGGAACGAAATACAGGTGAAGGAATCACATGCGATCTACACCATGTTACCTCAGGATGCAAGTTGGCAGCCCGCAACCGTCATTACCTTTACACGGAATCGTTCCGATTTGCAGTTGACTGACGGCAGCTTTGTGCATTGGCATTCGGACCATGTCTGACATGGAGACACTTAAGAAGAACAAGTTGGCAGAGAATGCTGGTACGCAGACAGAACTAGAGCAGTCCGTTTCGACGCAAGAAACATTCACATATACACCAGCAGAGCTCCGATGGTCGCAACGTGTGCGGAAACCAGTAGACTGATATCCAGTTGAGATTTATGGTGTTCGCTAAAGAGGAGAGGGATGTTATGTATGCAGTGCCAAACAACTTACCTCATTTAACCGCTCTCTGACTGACCGTTACTCAACTTGACAGTCAACCTGCCTTGTGTTTTATTGGCCACAATTCGGGGTCGTTTTGGTTGTCTGCACATGTCATCAAATCCTTAAGACGTATTGTGTTAACATGTGTTTTGTGTTTCCACTCTGGATACGTGCTCTGTACATCTGTAGCTGTGGTATCGTATTATTGACCACTAAGTCTGATCAGGTTGATTTATGACTAGGCCGACTGCAAACACCATTATTTTGGTCCATTCTTTCAGCCTACTAGAGTACTGATTGATGGGGACTCTTGCTTTTCGTGCACGCATCCGGAAGACATGATGATGGTCTGGCACAATCACTTTGGTAACCAACTAAACCGGTAGATTACTGTTGATTTGGTGGCCGTGAATAGTCTGCTGTCACAAGAGGTCAAGGCTTCATTTTCTCATACTCCTGATTCAGAAGAGATTCAGAGAGTTATTGAAAAACTGCGAAACGGAAAAGCTTCAGGTGAAGGTGGATTTTCAAAGAAAATCCTGAAAAATGGCGGAGCGCTTTTGGAAAGTGTTTGGGCCGGCTGGTTCATTCCATATTGGAGCAGGAAGCAGTATCCTATGAGTTCAAGGATATCTTGATTCTAACATCGTTTGAAGGTAAGGGTGAAAAACAAGGTACCGACAGTTATCGGGACATCAGTCTGCTGAGCCGTGTTGGAAAGATGTTAACAAGAATCCCAGTGAACCAACTCTGTGCGCCAGCTTTGGAGATCAATGTTCCCTAGGAGCAGTGCAAGTTTCGGGCGAATCATTATGACGGACATGAGAAGTGTCATGAACGCAATCATCAACTATATGACCTCTTTGTGGATTTCACCAAGACCTTTGATTCCGAGAGCCGTGGGACACTATGGACGGTGGTTGGTAAGTTTGGATGTTCAGGTAAGTTGGCCATTTTAGTCCAAATGTGTGTACGTATGAAGAAGAAAGTGCAGTTGTGTGAACCGACTACTGATGGTTTTGACATTGTCACTGGCATGAAGCCACAACCATCTTTAGTTCATATCTGAATGCAGTGTTAACAGTTACTGTTCAGAACTTTGATGGCGTTTGTTGAATGGATGGCCGCTTGCTGAATATTTGACTTTTCGATACCCCAACTCGACTACATACGGTGACACTGCACATGCTGTTGTTTGCAGGTGATCGTGCGCTATTTGTATACCGCAAAGATGAACTTCGGCGATCGGCCACGACTTTCACAACAGCGGCACCCAAATTATTTGGAGGTATCAGGTTCTGTTAGGTGAGCGCAGGCAACACAACGTACACTTATTGCACGACGAGCCAGCGTGCATGACTCACCACCTCTTGAACGCCAGTGCGCTGGCAACCTTGTCCTTGTCCATGTCTGATTTGATTAGGTGATGCGACCTTCCTGATTGGACAAGTGAGCTTTGACTTGCTTACGCTTACGAACTGCCACTGCACAGTCTATCGCCCTGTTGTACAATCGTGTCTACTGACGGTTGCTTACAGGTTCTACCATAAACTCGTCCTCCTTGCTACATAACAATAAAATACTGTTGCTTAACTGTGCATGCATTCTACATTCATGATAAAACAGTCGCATCGTCTGCTCGTTGCAACACACCAGTTACTTTGATAACTCTTTTTTGATTTACGGGATACAACAGATATCAACACCGGTGGGACATTTTTTCTTTCAGCCTTCTCTGGGCAGAGTTGCTGTGTCTACACCTGGAACCCGCATCGGTGAAGACACTATGTTTAGTTGCACAGACTTCTGCTGTTCGGGTAGCAATTCGTCGTCAGACCTGTCAGTGGACCGTGATTTACGTGCTCGTATGTTGAGGACTAGTAGTGCTTTTAAACATCTTGAAAGATGCATCTGGCAGATGAACCCTAAGCTGCTCGTCTGTCGCTCATTTGTGCTGTCTAGTCTGTTGTTCGGCAGTGAAACCTGTACACTGTATGGACGGAGCGTACGGTATCTGAGCCGATTCCATCTACAGTGTCTACGACACAACTCGGCTATTCGTTGGTCGGACATAGTTCTGAACACTGATACACTTCTCTAAGCAGACACGAACGACTTTCACCGAAGTTGACGCTTAACCAGCTTTGTTGTCTGGGGCACGCGCATAGACGACGAGCGGGTTCCGATTTGGAAATAGCCTAAATAATCAAACAGCTGAATGATCTCGCCATACTGAGGCCAACGAAGCAATGGAACTTTGAAGAAATCATCAATTTGATGCCAAACAAACTCAGTGAACATCCGATTTTGTGTAGGATATTTGATAATAACCCTTCGCTACAGGAAATGAATTGGAATTAAAGTGACGTTTTATCCATAACGAATAAACGAATCTCTCCTCTTCCCAGCATAACTCATGTATAATTCCGATGCGTATGTGACCTGAAGCTAATCTCTGGAGACTAGCTAAAATCCGACGCTCATCATTCAGTTGAAAACCAGTGTGTGTTCGTCTACGCGACCGCAAAACCAACACTCATGGTCTGTCAGCAGACCATTCAAAAGCGTGAAAAAAACACCGGTTTAATAATGCAACATACAGGCTCAGTGTGACATTTATGAGTTATCGGCCAGAAATGGCACATATAGTCACATTTTTGCACGTAAGAATGCCAAGCGAGATCGATGGTTGCGAAATTTAGGATTTCGTTTTGTTTCTGATTCACAAGTGTGAAAGTATTCAAGATGGTAGTTTAGTGCAGAATGGAACACCTGATACGAGGTGCTTACTGTCGATCAACCTCGTTGTGACACAGATCTTTCGTATCTTACCGCGCTTATTCAGGGTATGTGTAATACTGATTTCATGATACAGATTATTACATTTTTGTCATGCATAGTAACTGCCTATTATGGCCAATCAGATCCCCTTCTTTCTTATTACACTGGAGATTCAGGTTCACTCCTCGGGGCTAATCGATGTCCCTTACTTCGTTTACTGTACATCCCCCTAATAGGAAACATCTTTCGGAATGCGAAAACGTCAGTAGAGACGTTCAATCTTTTAAGGAAGGACATTTCATTTTCGTTGAACCTGCTCCACGTGAGTAAGGCTCAGTGTGTAATGAAAGTTCCTCTGAAAGAATCATCGAATTTTATATGAGTTCATCAGTAATACTAGGATCTCGGAAAGATGATATTATTTTTAAGGTATCGTCGACACTTGGAAGGGTAACATACTGTCGGGTGAACTTTGATCACAGCTTGCTGATAGGATTTATGTATAATATAAAGCTATATATAGAGAGAGAGACAGAGACAGCGCAAAACCATTCGTCGACAACTGTCAATAAATTGAGTGTTGATTTATGCCACATCACGTCCTGTTCTCAACATCAATTACACTCTCAAGAAGGCCAGAAGTCTCGTGTTTTAGGTGGTAATTTTGAAAGCACTTTTCACCGTTGGTCACCATCCTTTGAGATCCGTTGATTATTTACTATTCATCCACTGGGTATTCTATTTTCCCCTACTTTCCCCTGACCTATTAACGAACGAGTTAATACTCAGGGGTATATTTATATACAGTTTCTGGCCAAATTTAATAGCACTGCAAGCGTATATTTTAACAGTGGTATCTCTGAATCCCGTTAGCAGGCAGGTGTTGCCTGTTCATAGGAGCCATCCTTCCATTCTCAACTAATTCTACTCGATGTTTAATCCTGTAGCATGGTCTACCCAACAAAAACTGCGTGCCCATATCGTGCTTCTCTACCCGGTTAGAACTTTCGTAATTCCTCTTTCCGTATCTATAAAGCTCACTGAACAACTGAGCGTGAACCAGCTAGACCAATTAGATGTTTTAGTTATGCACCCGTGAATTTAAAATCTCACGGTTCAGTTTTCATTCAACCGCCTTAGGTAACGTCGTCCGTTTCACTACATTTTCGGAAACCCTAACGAATTCAGTGGTCAAAAATCAAATTTTGTGACGTAGGTGTTGGCGCCTTGATGTTGTATGTATGAATATAGACGTAGCTATTTTGAGCAGTTAGGTCCCCTTTCCCTCTTCTTTTTTCCTCCCTCGTCCTATATAGGCTTTCCTTCCTTCGTGGTTGTGTGGTATTTAAGCATCAGTGTGAACCACTGATGCATTTCTGTTTATAATGATGAGGATGATGAACGTAACTTCTTGACCAGACCTGAGGTTGCGTTTACTTGAGGTGCATACAGAAATTCCTCTAACTTCGGACGGATCTCGAGCAGAAAATGCATACGAGCCCGGTGTTTTATTAGCACAAAAGTTACATGTAATCAGAAGGTGATTACCACCAATAAATATATATATGTATATAACAAGTGAATAGCAGTGTATTAAATATGGACAAATAACAAGCTAGATAATAAAGCATTTGGACTTATCGAAATCCTGGTAGTACTGTAGAAATGATTATTGTGGACCACTGATTGAACAAGCGGAGTTTTGTGGGGTGTAATGGAGGAATGAGGTGATGGCTTGAGCAATTCTTAACTTGTAATTCCCTTGCTGAGTGAAGCTGTAGTGGTCTCGGAGTCAAAACCCTCTCGGCACGGGCGTGTACCGTTTAGCTTGTGGAACAGAGGCGGAGCATGGTGTGTGATGTCATTCCCATTTCAGACCCCTAATATATTGAACACGTGTAAGAGGCCTGATGGCTTTTTGATTTGACAGTGTTCGTGACAATGACAGTCCCAAAGTGTCAGCGAGATAATGTGTTTTGAGGTGGGGGATGGGTACAAGAGAAGATGGTACAGACATCAGCTTTGTCGAACGAGCTGCAACTGCCAGCCGTGTCGGGCGTACAATGAATGAACATAGCTGTTTATCTAGGTCACGTTACCGTTCGGAATGTAGTCTAAAGGGTCATAAAACGACCAATCCCGTTGAGGTATCAAATACAACGTGTCAACACGATTATTGGTGTGGACATGGACAAAAATGTGTTAAAAAGATTTCGGTTATAAGTGTCCGGTCAAGATGACACCTACAGTTTCTCTGTCGTTGTTTTACTGGTTAGCCCTTGTCAAATGTGCCGATTGTGTGAACAACACGACAGCCAGTGGAGGCGTAACATCGAAGTCGCGATCGATCACCGTGCCCTACGTCATCGATGTTACCTGGATTACTTACTCAGTGTGTCTTCGGGCTGCCCATCACATTGGACACTGTTCCCTGCGGCTGTTGGTGGCTGGAATACCGCATAGTATGCCTAGGAGGTGACGTGGTTACTGGTCACGTGAAATGTTGGGCCACACTAAGGTCGTCTGCCGCGCTGGGGACTGCTCAGCCCTGCAACTTTCTGATTGCAAACGCTCTTGGGCTCATCAGTGTGCTATAATTAACGGAGAATCAAAACCCTTAGAATTTCTAGCTCCTGTTCTTCGTGGTTTTCAATGATCTTTCCTCGTTTTTCTTTCTAGTTCCTTCATTCTCCTACTTTATTAAGCTGCTGTTCCATAGACTACTGTCGAGTCATAATATCTTCGGTATGGCTCAAGGCTGAATTTGTATACGAATAGGAAGACGTTGAAACAACGTGCATGTAATTAAACTTCCATTACGCATTTACAAATGACTGTAGAATATCGTATTGAGACTGACTGATATTGACATGGAAGAGGAATGCTTCCTATAAATCGGTAATAATATCACATGTTCATCAAAACGGCGAGCAGACTGGTAAGTGAAGGAATGTTTTTAAGTAAGGTTTTGACTCGGTCAAAAAATGCAACATCACTGAAACATCAAGTGAAGTAAGTGAAACCATTCACTTTACATTCGGTTACCATGTCCATTCATCATACACACGCTACCATTTTCACTGTTGAGAAAATAAAAAATCAACCTTGAAGCAGGTGGTGCACTTCATCTTGACCATAGTAATGAAGCATAGGTACCTATGTAAACGTTCGTGTAACAGAGACATTTCACCGTCCTATTCATGAGGATATAACCATCGATTTAGATCCAGTCGATGAGACAGTTGCTTAGTGAATTGGCCAGGTACAGTGTTCCTCATTAAGTGGATCAGTATCTAGCCTGTGCATAAATGACGGTAAGTCGTCGCACTCTGTTGATGTGTAGCGCTCTGAAGGCTGGTTGACAGACTTATATACTAGCACCACAGTTTAGAAAAGATTTAAAAACTGAAGATTTCACAGCATCACTTAAAATTTCGCGTTGGGATATGACGTAATCAGGCTGTTCTGGTCTGTAGTTAGCATCTCAAAGTGCGCCGACTAAAACGAGTCTCCTGCCGATTTGTTTTGTCAAAGAGTGTACAGTGATTTTCCATCCCACACAAACCTGTGAACATTGTGAAAGAAATAAAAATAACAAAGAAATTATTGTACTTATAAAACTGGTTGTTTTGCTTTCTCAACAAACTCAGCAAGAGAATAAGTGCACTCAAAGGTATCACGATTGAGGCCAAGTCATTCTGTGATAGATTACAAGCATAGTGGAATATCTCGACGAGGTTGTGAGATGTGACCAAACTCACATCGAGTAGATTACGAACAACAAAGGGACTGGAACAGTCATCACTCAACGAAATCCGAACAACGGACAAGGAATAACAGGCAAAAACTCACAACAGAAAGCATCAGTCACACAAACAAACCAAGCCGAAGTGCACACGACATGTAAGTAGAAACTGTCGTTGTGTGGTGGACTGGAATTGTGGTTCATAAGCAACAGCGTGGCATGAGAACGTGTGAGTTGGAGAATAAAGATCTTGCCTAACTGAACGACTTTTCGCTACAATTCGACATTATGTTTCCCCATTGTTATTCAGCTTGATCGTAGTTTGCTCATTGGTCGTTAGGTCATATTCAAAATAACATAACCTTTTTCCAAACGTATGGGTCACGTTTTCGGACATCTTAAGGAAACTCTAGGGCCAATCATTGTTCAAGCACGTGTATCGCAACTCTAAATGGCCAAGACGATACCGGTGTTGTATAAACTAATTAGGTACTCCTGTCAGGAAGCAAGCTGCATAATGAAAGAAGACCGATCGGGAAAAAAGCAAAATCTATTCTATCACGCGTTTCACATCTCAGATAGAAAGGTGTAGACAGTTCCACTGAATGAGGATTGAAAGTGATAACAGAGTGGCGGGAACCGCATTTTTTTCACAACCAAAGACCATCAAGTCTACCTTCACATAATAAAAATTAACAAGTTGGTGAAAGGCAAATGAAAAAAACGAAATGGGCGTTCCAGTGTTGACTGGAGATGCTTCTCAAACACTATGCAGTTTATGTCCCTCTATACCTTACTGGATGGACACCTTTCTCTTGCCATCCTCAGTCCTTGAGCTGCCCGGCTGCTCACATGTTTCTGGCCGCTAACGTGATATACCAAACACTCAAGAGGGTAGATTTTCTCACTTTCCTGACATGTCTTCCGTTAATATGCGTTATGCTCCCTGACACAAACAATTTATTAGTCCACATAACACAGACACAATGCTGCCGGTTCACACATCTGAATGAGGATTGGTCTTGGAGTTTCGAAGGTCTATGTTTATCCTAGTGTTCCTAGTCTCGCTGGCTCTTTCTGAAATCTTCTGCTCCAACATTTCTCCTACTTGAAGCCCTCTCAGTCAGCCTCTCTGGCTCTCATAGCTATTCTAAAAATTCTATACCATAAACGACCATTTGATTCCAGTTTAAATCTCTTCCGAAAGTACATCAACAGTCCGTATACCCTCACTGCCGGTAGCCCGCCTGAGGGTTCGGCAACCTGACCTGTCTGTCTATCGCATGCTCATTCTATAATACTTTGGTTTGTGCCACACGGTTTACATTTTGATGTGTTATCGTAGTCACCTATCAGTTCTATAGGTCGAACCGGCTAGTCTATCGCTTGAGATAGTAGACGATTAGGTTAAAGTTTTCAACGCACTTGAAACCGAGGAAATTGGAGATAAGAGGGGTGTACATCCAAGTCTAAACATCCCATCCTCAACAAAGTGAAGACTAGTTACTGATGGCACGAAGCTGCCGACGGGCTGAACGTCTGCAATGAACTTACTCCCTGTGAACGCAGGTTGAAATATTCTTGTGTCGACGTTGGTTGGAAGCTGTCCACTGACAGTAATATGTTACTAACCACAAAGAATTTCACGGTGTCGAGGAACATTACAGCTTATCATCGGGTGATGGAGACCTTTCCTGGCTTATTCTGTTCACTGGCTCTTTGGGATTAAATAATGTACCGAAGCCTTTTGAAGTAGTAAGTTTGGAGCAAATGTTTCCAGTAATACCATTAACTGGATTTGTTGTCAGATAAAAAAATCTGCGGGCTGACATTGGTTGGC